>PVJI01020328.1:0-20694 GCA_004026765.1 Micronycteris hirsuta | reverse complement strand
GATCCTGTGTCAGGTACATATATATTTATGAGTGTTATGCATTCTTGCTGGACTGACTCCTTTATCATTGTGTAATACCCATCTTTGTGTTTTATTATAGTCTTCGCTCTGTTTGTTGTGAATAGAGCCATAGCAGCCTTTTTTAAATTTGAAATATCTTCCTTCATTCCTTTGTGTTTAGTCTATTTGTGTCCTTACTGCTGAAGTGAGCCTCTTGTATGCAGCATATAGACAGTTGTGTTTTTAATCCATGAAGTTATTGTATCTTTTTTGGTTTAATCCTTATTGTACTTTTTCCCACTACCACTTAGTCCCCTTAAGCACCCCTGCACCCAGCGATCACCACACTGTTGTCCACGCCCATGAGTCTTATTTCCATTTTGCTCAAGTTCTTTATAAATTTTGAATATTAAACCTTTATCAGATGTATTGGCAAATACATTCTCCCATTCTATGTGTTGCTTTTCTTTGTTGTTGATGGTTTCCTTTGCTGTTCAGAAAACTTTTTAGTTTGATGTAGTACTATTTGTTTACTTTTTCTTTTGTTCCCCTTGCCTGGGAAGATATAGCTGATAAAATATTGCTACCAGCAATGTCCGTGATTTGGCTGTCTATGTTTTCTTCTAGGATTTTTATGGTTTCAAGACGAACATTTAAGTCTTTGATTCATTTTTAATTTATTCTTGTGTGTGCTGTAAGAAGGTGGTCTAGTTTCACTTTTCTGCAATATCTGTTTAATTTTCCCAACAGCATTTATTGAATAGACTACCTTTATCCCATTTTATGTGCTTGCTTCCTCTGTTGAATATTAATTAACTATAAAGGTGTGGGTTTATTTACAGGCTCTCTGTTCTGTTCTGTTGATCTATGTGTCGGTTTTTATGGCATGCTATTTTGATCACTAGAGCCTTATAGTGGAGCTTCATATTGGATACCATGATTCCTCCAACTTTGTCCTTCTTTCTCAGGATTGCTGTTGCTATGCAGGGCCTTTCGTGATTCCATATACATTTTTGATGTATTTGTTCTAGTTCTGTGAAATATGTCATTGGAATCTTGATAGGAGTTGCATTGAATCCATAGATTGCTTTGGATAGTATGAACATTTTAATGATTTTAATTCATCCTATCCTTGAACATGGTATGTGCTTCCACTTATTTGTCCTTCTTCAATTTCTTTCTTCAGTGTCTTATAATTTTCTGAGAATAGGTCTTTCACATCCTTGGTTAGATTTACTCCCAGATATTTTATTCTTTTTGTAGCAATTGTGAATGGGACTATTTTCTTATTTTCCCTTTCTCTTAGTTCATTATTGGCATATAAAAATGCAACTGATTTCTAGATATTAATTTTGTATCCAGCTACTTTGATGAATTCATTGATCAGTTCTAGTAGTTTCTTTTGTGGAATCTTTGGGGTTCTCTATGTACAGTATCACGTCATCTTCAAATAAAGATAGTTTTACTTCTTCCATTTCAGTGTGGATGCCTTTTATTTCTTCTTGTCTGATTGCTGTGGCTAGGACTTCCAGTACTATGTTGAATAAGAGTGGTAAAAGCGGACATCCCTCTCTTGTTCCTGATCTTAAGGGGAATGCTTATAGTTTTTTCCCATTGAGTGTGATGCTGGCAGTGAGTTTGTCATATATGGCCTTTCTTATGTTAAGGAATGCTCCCTCTATTCCCACTTTGCTGAGAGTTTTTATCCTAAATGTGTGCTGGATTTTATCAAATGCTTTTTCTGGATCTATTGATATGATCATGTGGTTTTTATCCTCATTTTGTTTATGTGGTGAATCACATTTATTGATTTGTGAATGTTGTATCAACCTTGCTTTCCTGGGATAAATCCCACTTGATGATTTTGTAGTAAGAGACAAGGAAGGACACTACATCATGATAAAGGGAACAATCCAACAAGAGGATCATACCCTAGTAAACATTTATGCACCCAACATAGGAGCACCTAAATATGTAAAGCAAATCTTGATGGACGTAAAGGGAATGATTTACAGAAATACAGTCATAGTCATGGAATTATAATGCCCCACTGACTTCAATGGATAGATCTTCCAGGCAGAAAATCAAGAAGGAGACAGTGGCCTTAAACAACACACTAGATCAAGTGGATTTAATTTACATCTTTAGATCATTTCATGCCAAAGCAGCAGAATATACACATTTTTCAAGTGCACATGAAACGTTTTCTAGGATTGACCACATGTGAGGACACAAAAGAAGTCTCAATAAACTTAAGAAGATTAAAATCATATCAAGCATCTTCTCTGACCACAATGCTATGAAACTAGCATTTCATTTGTGTAAAATCAATCACAAAAAGAACACTGAAAAACCCACAAAGATATGGAAGCTAAATAATATGTTATTAAACAATAAATGGGTAAACAACAAAATCAAGGAAGAAATCAAAAGATACCTTGAAGCAAATGAACATGAGGTCACAACAATCCCAAATCTGTGGGACACCAGAAAAGCAATCCTAAGAGGGAAATTCATAGCATTACGGGCCTATCTCAAAAAAACAAGAAAAAGCTCAAATGAATGATCTAATTTCACATTTAAAGGAACTTGAAAAGGAAAAACAAACAAAGGCCAACAGGAGTAGAAGGAAGGAAATAATAAAGATCAGAGTAGAAATCAATGAAATAACATCTAAAAAAATGATACAAAAGATCCAAAAGCTAGTTCTTTGAAAAGATAAATTAAGATAGACAAACCTTTTACCAGACTCATCAAGAAAAAAAGAGAAAGGACACAAAGAAATAAAATCAGAAATGAAAGAAGAGAAATAGCAACTGACACCAAAGAAATAAAACGAATTGTAAGAAAATATGGAAAAACTATATGCCAACAAGCAGGACAACCGGGATGAAATGGATAAATTCCTAGAAACATACAATGAACCAAAACTAAATCAGGAAGAATCAGAAATCTGAATAGACAGATTACACCTAGTGAAATTGAAGCAGTAATTAAAAACAAACAAACAGAAAACTCCCAACAGACAAAAGCTCTGGACTAGATGGCTTCACAGGTGAATTTTATCAAACATTCCTAGAAGAACTAATACCTCTCCTTCTCAAACAATTTCATAGCATTCAAGAGGAAGGAAGGCTTTTAAACTTACTTTACAAGGCCAGCATTATCCTAATTTTAAAACCAGATAAAGACACTACAAAGAAAGAAAATTACAGGCCAACATCCCTGATGAAGATAATTGCTAAAATTATCAAGAAAATATTAACAAACTACATATAGCAATGTATTCTTTATCTTTTGATTGGAGAGTTTGACCATTTAAATTTAAAGTAAGTGATCATTGGTAAGTATGTACTTATTGCCATTTTGTTGTTTTCTGGGTATTTTTATAGTTCTTCTCTTCCTTCTCTTTCTCTCTTCTCTTTTGGTTTTATGGCTTTCTTTAGTGTTAAAATAGAATTTGAAAAAGTTTTGCTTTGACAACTTTTATATAGTTTTTTTTTTAAGTACTTGAGAAGCACATTGGAAGTATTTCTGTGGCTCACTGAGCAGCTAGAAGGGAGTACTCTGGCAACCTTGTATCTGGCCCAGCCTACTGTACCCACCTTGTCCCTGATCATGCTCAGGTAATATTTGTTGTGTGAGTGGGGAGTGTATTAGTTTGCTGCAGCTGCTATAACAAAACACCTTCAACTGGGTGGCTTAAACAACAGAAATTCATTTTCTCACAGTTTTGGAGGCTAGAAGTCTAAGATCAAGGGATAAGTAGATTTTGTTTCTTCTAAGACTTCTTAGTTTGTATTTGGCAGCCTTCTTGCTGTGAGCAGGTCACTCCTGGTGTCCCTTTGTGTGTCTAAATTTCCAATTAAAAGGACACCAATCAGATTGGACTTGGCCCACTCATATAACCTTTTTTAATCTTTATTATCTGTCTAAAAGTCCTATCTCCAAGTATAGTCACATTCTGAACTACTAAGGGGTTCGGACCGCAACATGTGACTTTGGGGACATAATTCAGCTCATACTAGGGCTCTAGGAGTATAATTTAGTGTATTATAAGTGCATATTAAATATGTAACTGAGTTTATATTTTTCTGGGTAGGGATAATTTTCGTTATTCAGTAATGATAAATGAAACATAGTTCTGTCTGGTATACAATGCAGGTATCAATAGAAATAACTACTTTCATTTGAGCAACTTTCTTTTTAATACTTGATTTAGCATTTTTTTCAATCGTCAACAACATAATTGATTCATTTCCTTCCCTCTTTTGACTGTTTTACCAAATTAAAGGAAAGTCCCAGTGATACATATGTTTTTTAAAAAATTATTTTATTGTTGTTCAATTACAGTTGTCTGCATTTTCCCCCTACCACTGCCCCCCACCCCAGCCAAATGCACCTCCCTTCCTCGCTTCCATCCCCCTGCTTGTTTTTGTCCATGTGTCCTTTATAGTAGTTCCTGAATATCCTTCCCCCCATTTTTCCCTCCCTCTCCCCTCTGGCTACTGTCAGATTCTTCTTTCTTTCAGTGTCTCTGGTTATATTTTCCTTGCTTTTTTTTTTTTTTTACTATGTTCCAGTTAAAGATGAGATCATATGGTATTTGTCCCTCACCGTATCTTATATTAATATATTCTTTTCTACACCTTTACTTATTACTTAAACAATATAGAAAAGATGAAGCCTAATTTACAATTGAATGCATTGATCTGATAATTACTCAGTGAAAGATTAATAATATTTAAAGCTTGAGTCTGTTATGTGGAAAATTATTCCTAGGAAACTGACTAAGTCCTGTGGTAAACACTAAGAAATATGCTTGAGTTAACTTGGGTTTAGTGGGCACAAGAACAGTTGATGGGGGTAGAAAGTATAAATCCACTAGAATAAATACAAATGCAATTTCTAGAAGGCCTTTTAGGTCTCCACCCCAAAGAGGCATTATCCTGGTGATAGATGTCTGGCCGGGCCTTGACACAGCAGACTGCCCTCTGCTAGGTAGTGCTGTGACGTCGTGTTTGGTGCACCTGTAAGCTGTATGTCATAACTCAACTTTCCCCTCACATTCAGGGAACACGTAGCCTCTGCATGGCTCTGGGTGTCTTTCAGTCAATTACATCATCCTGTTAAGGCAAACACGCCTTCAGCTATTCATTTCTTTTCTCACTTGTTCCTTTTGATACAGAGGAATACCCAAGAGAATAACGACTAGACATGAATCCAGATTATTTCTTTCTGCATATTCCAATTTATAGGAAAGAGAAGAAGGTAAAATTACCTTTAGAAGTTCTTCTGAGAGTTTGTCAGTCTCTTAGGTTTACAAAGGCCATTGGTATCCTATGTGGAAGTAGCTAAGTTAGCATACTGCTCTTTGGGTAAAGACCATTGTAAAAGATACCAGATGGTAGGTTTATTGTAGATGACAGAAATTTAATGCCTTTTGGAGTTAAAGCTATTATTGTTAATATTTTTAACATTAAAAGAGCTGTCAAGCCAAGCTGAATGAGAACAATGTGGTACAACAATAAGTTTATAAACAATATAATTAAATTATTTTATTTTACTTGATTACTTGTTAGGCAGAAGTTGTGGGGGTAGATTATGGGATTTGTTTGAAGGGGTGTAACACATTTCCCCACATGAAAACATCTGTCTGCATTGGTGTTTTCCATTAGTCATCTTCAGTGATGTTCGTTTAAATTAAAACAATTCACACTACTCTGTTGATGATTAATTTTAAAATGATGTTTTCATTATTAGTTGAAGTCAGAGACACCATGAGAAATGGTAGTAAGAACAGATGGCCACGATGATGCACTTGGTACTTACAGCGTTTACACTGAATCTGCCCCTGGTGTTCGTGTAGAGACTGAGAACAGAGGGGAAACTAAATTGGCACGGTATCAGCATGCCCAACTGAGGGAGTCAATGTAGACCCTGAGTTCTTCTCACAGGAACTGCAGTCTTGTCGAGTTTCGTGTGACTGACATAACATGTGCTCACCTACTATTCTACAGAGCAATAAACAGTCAGAATATAGTATATATTTATTTGTGTATATTTAAGGAAAGTTTTAAAATCATACAAACCGTTAGAAGAGATCACGCTTTTGTCTCCTGAACCTTGCATGTCACAAGCAGTTCAGTTAATAACAGGCAACAGAGGTTTCTGGCAAAGGCAGTATTCAGGCAAAGGCATTTAAACTCAATTAAGAGAATTCAAACTAAGACATGTATTCTCATGTATCATCCTTTAAATTTATTTGTTCTCAAATTTTAGTGTGTACTCGTCCTGTTCTATAAATCTTAATTTAATTAGTCATTGGTGTGACCTAGTACTTTATATTTTTACCAAACTTTCCAAATACTCTAAAAATAGTCTTAAAATTTTCTCATACATCCATATTTCAAATTATCCTGTAAAAATAATTCTGCAAGCCTGATATTCACTTTTATACACCTAGCTATTTTCCTAGTATTTTAGCCTTAGAGTAGTTTAAAAGAGCAGAGAAGGTTTCTGGTTCCTGAGGGTGCACTAATCACAGGTACTGTGTCCTTTATGGTCTCAGATTCCCTCAGGGAAAGGGATTTAAACACGTGACCACACCATGCGAGCACAACAGGAGATGACTGTTAGCAGTTGGCAATTGTCAGCACATTGCAGGCAGAAAGTGGTTTGGGGAGAGATATAGAAAGAAGCCAGGGCCTGGGAAGGGAGTTGATCTGACCTGATGGATCCTGAAGAGGCTCAAGACTTGGGAATGCCAGGTCTGATGAAGAACCAGAATGAAGGGTGAGTTGAAAAACAAGAGCACTCGATCTGTACATGAAGGGTCACAATAATCTTATACGTAACATGGTGGACACAATGCCCACAATGAGTATTAACCCATTTGGACAAAATACTGGAAATCTTTTCTCTTCAGAAAGAGGTGACTGACTAGACTGCGCGGGGAGAGCTGGCGCGGAAGTTGGTACCCAGAGCACAGGCATCAGCGTTTTGGGATCGAATAAGTCTTTAAGCATAAGGACCATCCCACCAACAAAAAATTCCACCAACACCCACACACAGATTCCCAGATAATTAGGCTATTTATTGTCTCATTCCTGAATGTGAAAAGACAACTAATGTTCAACAAACATTTGAGGAAGCTTTAAAAATAAGGAAGAAAAATGAAGATAAGCATACTTTTAAAAATGGCCATAAATATACACATGGGCATAAATGAAAAAAATATTTGAGTTATGTGGGGATTTTAATGAACTCTCCCACCAATCACTCCTCCATGCTTTCATACCCTGTTCAGTATTCTTAAAAACAAGGATAGAATGCTATGAAAAGCAACACTTGGAGAAGAAATATTTTTTTAAAAGGCAAAATAAAAAATTTCAGAGAAAGAATAAAGTTGATGAAAATTCACATATATATATTAAGTGACCTGTTTCATTTTGAAACATGTAAACCAAAGGAAAAAACACTTTCTTGATTATCTTTAAGTTTATTAAGTTAATATTTTAAGATATAAATTCTGGCCATTGCAAGTATATAATACTCAGTATTCACGTATCAATGAAGTATGCTATTTTCATTTATTACTTCATTGAATTACTTTATTGAATAAGCATCTGCTCTCTGTCTGTCATTACTTTAAGCACCAAAAAGTCACCAATACAGTGTTCAAAACATACAAAAGTTTCTGTATCCGCAGAGTTTATGTTTTATTTGGGGAAAATAGGCAATAAACAAAAACCAAAAATATTTGATAGATACATGTAAGTGCTTTGGAAAAAATAAAGCAGGAAAAGGAGGTAGGAAGGTTCTAGCTATGGGGTTGTAGTTTTAAAAAAGATGACAAAGAGAGACCTCATTTAGAAGATGACAGAAAAAGCTGAAGGAAACAAGGTAACAAGCCAAGGAGAGATAGGGAAAGATACTTCCATGCAGAAGGAGGACAGAGCCAAGAAGAGTTGCAAACCTAAGAGGAGCAAGCTTGGTGTGCCTAGGATGTAGCAAAGAGGCCAGTGTGGCTAGAATGGAGTGATTTTAAGGTAAATGAGGTCAGAGAAGTAAGGGGGTTGGGTAGTTTGATTACAGGCCATAATGTAGATTGGCTTCTACTTTTGAGATATCAAACCGTTGGAGGGCTTTGCTCAGAGGAATGATAGAACTGGTATAAAGGATCTCTCTCTGGTTGGAATAAGAAGAGATTACAAGTAGGAATAAGAGTAGAGGCAGGGATAGCATGTAAGGCTATTATAATAAGCCAAGCAAGAGATAATGCCCCTTGGGTCAGCATGGTAATGGTAGATCTGCTGAGAGAAGTCTTTTTTGGATGTATTTTGAAGCTAGAAAAAAAAAAGAAATAGCCTTTTCTGATGATTGGATATAAGGTATAAAGAAAAGACTCAAGGATGATTTCCATTGTTTTGCCCTGAATATCTGGAAGGATGAAATAGCCCTTCAGTTAGAAAGGGAAGATGGTAAGAGGAGGGTTTTTGGAGGGTTGGAACCTGGAGTTTGTGTCTCCGACACATGGAGTTAGAGATGCCATGTAGAAAAGTGCAGGTGCAGCGAGAGCAGTTCGATAAGCACTTTGGAGTTCAGTGGGCAGGTGTGGGTTGGAAATATTAATCTGTGAGTCCTGCAAGTATAGTGATACTTCAGATCATACAAATCAGTACGCCAGAGAAAAGTTCCAGGAAATGGGATCTGCAGCACTCCGACATGTAGTGGTTTGGCTGATGAGGAAGAACAAATTAGCAGAGACAGAGAAGGGATAGCCAGAAAAAGAACAAAGGGAATATGTTGTTCTGGATACCAAGAGAGGAAAGTGTTTTGAGGAGAAGGCAGTAATCAATCATTTGACATGCTTTTGTAAAAATGTTTCATGTGCAAGTGATAGTGCTCTTATTATTTTATGAGACTACCAGAGTATGTAAACATGGAAGAGTTATACTGCACAAGTATCAGTTTGCATTATACCAAAATGCAGCCACTTCAAATACAACTTTGAAGTAAGTATGTTAGAAAGAAATTATTCAAATTAGCCACTGAATTGAAAGGTCATACTATTTGATGATCCACAGGCAGCTTTTCCCCCACTGTCGCTAATAAGTCACATGGGAAACTGAGTAATTGTCTTTGTTATTTGCCTATGTCCTAAGAGCATCTCTGAAACCTGAAATTATTCTTGGAACATGTTGGCAAGTTGTTTTTGGTAGTTTCCCCAATTTAGGGAAAAGAGTCAAAGATGCTGCCATGTTGGTGGTATTTAAAAACATATTCTTTTCAGTTTTCACACTTATACAAACTTAAATGGGGTGACAGATGTTTATCCACTGAATCCCTTTGGCTTGAATGGATTGGCAGAGTGGCAGGAAATATTCATGCCTTCAATATAGTCTTTGAGTACCTACACTGCTGTTGATACTTCATTTATTATAAACATATCATTATGTGGTAAATGAACTCACTGATATAATTTTTGTTGGTCCTTTGCATTTCCTTTACCACATTTATTTTGCAAAGGCTTCTGCTTGGAGTCCTGAAGAGGGGAGGGAGCCCAACCTATGAAAGTAAGAGAAGGTACAGATTTCTTCCTGATTCAGTAGGGAAGAGGTTGTCAGATTTTCTGAATTGCAAGGGATCCATCTCTACCTCAGAGCAGTATCTTGCAGAGTGGGCCTAGGGAGCCTGGTCCCTAAAAATGGAAGGTCTCATCCACACCACAGATTCTGTGCCTCGGGTGTAACATGGGAGCAGCTTCCAGGACTTATGTGGCTAGAGGCAATAAATGCCATTCTTCTGTGGCCTTCGGGAGGCATGGGAACAAATTTTTGTGCAGGAGTTCTATATAATACTATCATACTTTTCTCATTCTTGTCCTTGATTCCTGTGCTACTACTGCTCAAAACACGAAGATTTTGTAGTCATGGCTTTTCTCCTGAGCAACACTATTTTGCTGGTTTTCCCCTGCCCCATGGTGCATTTTCAGATGTCTTCTAGGCCTTCTGTAACCGCATTCTACTGTAGCGCTCATTTTTCATAGGATGCCTCATGCAACATCTTGCTCTAACTGAAAGTAGGTCCCCTGCTGCTGACATGATTTTTCTGGCAACATCTGCATAGAGACTACTTATTCATCCCATGTTTCACTGGGCTGGTAGCTCCTTGTTCGGTTTCTGGACTATTTCCTCCGTCTTCCAGTAAAAATCTTCCTTCTACTTTGAGACTTATTCCTGACATCTATTTCCATGCTCTGTGGCATATGAATTAATCTCTGTTTGTCAAGGACTTTGGCTCCTAGGTTCAATTTTACTTGTCCCTGCAAGTGCTGTTGTTATTATTATTTTTTCATTACTTTCTGTGGTTAATGCAGCTTTGAAAATTCAAAGTTTTTATAGTAACCTGCTTTTATATTTATTTTTATTTTTAACAGCCTAGGCCCTTTTATTCTCAGGAGTCCTCTCTGTCTTTGGACTTTAAAATTCTGCTATTGTAACTTCTGGTTACAATCTCTAATGTTTCTAGCTTTCTCACTCCTACTTTCCAATCTTAATCTTCAGTCCCTTGCCTGCTTATACTTCAAGTCTCTTCTTTCCCTTTGGCTTAACCTCATCTTCTGTTACTACTTAAATCTGGCTTTGCCTGTGTTCTCAACTTCTCAGTCTATGTCTTTTTTTCTTTCAGTTTTCCTTCTTCTCTCCCTCCCTTCCTTCCTCTCTTCTTTCTTTCCCCTTTCCTTCCCACTTTTATCTGTCTGACTCTCTGTTCATCTGAAAACGTCTGTCCATCCACCCATTTATTCATTCATTCATTCTAACTTCTCGAAACACCCACCCCCACCTCATGTCAGAAAATGACTATCTGTTCACCAAAAACCTTTTTTCTTCTTAGCACACAGGCATGAAGTTAAGTTTGGGTGCATGCCTGAAGTTTGACCAATGGGCTATGAGTAGAAATGATGTGTTCTACTTCAAGACCTGGCCTGTTTAAACTTCTGGAATGACCCCCCACCTTCTCCCTTGCCCCATATGTTGGATGGATGACAGCACCTTAGGTGTGCTTGGAGGGTGCATCTGAAGATGGGTGAATCTTCACTAGCCTGACTCTCTAAATAACTTAATGATAAATCCCCACTCTTATTCTGAAGAATTGTAAATGAATGAGAAATGAGCTTTTATTGTGTTAAATCATTGAAATTTCTAATTTAATCTGTTACAACAGCTAGTATTATCATGACCAAAAATAAATCCCAAACACTTCTGCCTTTTCTCTTTCCATATTTGGTCTGCCACTCACTGAGTGTTACTGGAGAAAGTCATACCATCATGTGGATTTACAACAAAATCTACTGCCTTCAACTTTAGCTAAATTATCAGTTTTGCACTGTGATTATCTCATGTAGCACATTGCTTCTTTTTTCTCATTTTTTTCAATAATTATTTTAAATCTTTACATGAACTTCCTCATTTGGGTATCTGACTCGCATTCTATGTCAGAGATGGGAAATCCTGCAGGTATGAACTTCAAACTCTTGTTCCATCCCTTCCATCTACACGTATGCCTGCATTTATCATGCCTACTTTATCCCACTTCCAAGGAAGAACTGAGTCTTTTTCTTCTTGAAGCCAGTGACTTTACTTGGATTCTAATTTTATTTACCTTTTTAGAGCCTTTGGTGCATCTTGGATTCCCAACAGGGTAACAGTCATGCTTCTTTAACCCATCCTTGGGTCCCCAATAAGAAGCATAGTATGTGGCACATAGTAGGTGTTCCAAACACGCTTCTTGACTGAGAAAATAAATTTTATTTCTCACATTTTCATTATCATGCTCTCTACTGACATGTATCTCCTTAATTGACAAATAGCCAACTTTGTGCCTATGAAAAATAAATTAGGTAAGCAAAACTTCATCAACCTTTGCATTCCTCTAGTAACTACTGTATCTCTCTTCTCTACACGAGCAGCTTTTTAGAGTCATCTATGTGTGCTCACCTCCGCAACCCCCTGTAGCTAGACTGCTATTGCTATTGCCCCACTAAACTGTTTTTACTAAGGTCAGCAAAGACATTGTTGCTTTTAAATTAAAAGCAAACCAACGCTCTTCAGGTCTTAGTTTTCCTGACTTCTCTGCTGAATTTCCCTCTGTTGGCACTCCCCCACTCCCACCCCAGCATGTTTCTCTGACATATAGTTTTGGTTTACTTCTTATTGCTCTGCCCTTGCCCTGCCATAGTCAATTTATCTATTAAATGCTGGTGGTACTTGTTTACTCTCTTTTCTGTTTACAGACTCGATTCAATTTCAAGTTCTTCTATGCTTTCCTCATTTAAAAGAGCCCTGATCTTAGATCTGTTGATTGCAGGTTTCTGACTGGATGACCCATAAACACATCAGACTCGACCCTCGTCGGTCTAACCCCCAGGGAAACATCCTCCTCTTCCTAAATTATCCTTCTCAGCCAAGTCCTCATAGGAGTGTATACTGGAAATTTTAGGTTTTTCTTCACCACACTATTTTACTCTAGAGCATTGGAGAATGAGGTGGTGAAAGCAGATGTTGACTCGTCGGGGCAACAGAGTAGGATTAGGTGAATATCTGGGCAAGAACTGAAATAGAATAAGGACTGTGTATATCAGGATTTTTGGAAATTATAAATCTGAAAAAACAAATCAACTGCTTCCCCCAAACAGTGAGTGGGATGGGACAATCTTCAAAATCTATCTTTAGGCAACACTAAGTTTGAATAAAATGATTTAAAAATTAAAAAAAGCATTAATACAAGCCTTATTAAAACTTTTATAAAACAAAGTTTTATAAACACTCAGAAGAAAAACAAAACTCTGAAAAGGGCAAAGGGCTATATTAAAAACTCTATCATAGGGGTGAATTGATTAGCAGTTAGTGGTACAAAATTATATGAAGAAAGAACATAACATACCATCAAAGGAATTTCTATAAAGAATTTTTGGAGCAAAAGGAAATGGCCTTACACAGTTGAAATAAAAATATTTAGTTGAAATAAATCTAGGTCCTTCCAGTTTTTCATATATTACATGTATTTATCTGCTTGGACTGCCATGAAAAATACCACCAGCTGGGTGACCTAAACAACAGAAATTATTTTCCCACAGTTCTAGAGGCTGGGAGTGCGAGATCCAGGTGCCTTCAATATTGGCTTCGGGTAAGGCCTCTCTTTCTGGCTTCTTTTTGTGTCTCAGGCGGCCTCTCGTCTGTGCACATGCAGCGGTCTCTGGGGTCTCTTTCTCTTCTTGTAAGTACACCAGTCCTATCAGATTAGGACCCCGCCCTTGTGGCCTCCTTTAACCTTGATTACCTCCCTAAAGATCCCATCACCAAGTACAGTCTCGCTGGGCTTTTGGGCTTTAACCTAAGAATTTTGAGGATGCACAATTCAGTTCATAACATTATACTAATAAAGTTTCATTGAACTGATGTTTTGCTTACTTGGTGGTATTATCACTTCATGCACAGGCTCGTGTGCACAAGCATTAACGCTCTGCCAATCAGACTTGGTCTTCATTAGCCACAAATGTCTGCAGTACTTCATTTTTAAAGTTAAAACTGATATTAAATTAGAGATGCATAAAAGTATCTAAATTCAGCCAAGTTTGATTAAAGCTAAACTTGGCCATCTTTGATTAAATAACAAGAAAACTAGTTTTGAATATTTTTTAAGTTAAACAAATTTGCATACTCCAATCAAGAATATTCATGCCAAGTTTAAGCCTGGAGCCAATGTTAAGATCAAATTATAACTCCTTAACAATATGAGAAGTTGCTGGATCCTTAACATCACTGTGCTGTCAATGGCTTACTGTCATATTTACTTACATTATTAGTACTTAAACTAAAGGAACTGAATGCAGCTGTATAATTCAAGACATGTGAAACTATGTGCTGTATTTTCTGTGTGTTTTAATCTTTTCAGCATTCACTAGGAAACTGGATGGTTTTTACCAGGAATTGCAAAAAGGTGACATTCATTGGCTACTCAAAACTTTGTTATGCTAAATGTTACACCCATAGTATGTGATGCAGCACTTTAAAAATAATGTTTTTCAATTTTCCAATATGTAAAATTGAGCTCCCAACATTTTAGAACTTTGCAGATGAGGTATATCATGCAGGATTCCAAACTTCAAGACTTAAAAAAATAAACTGTAAACTAGCAAACTTTTCTGTTTTACTTTTGTTATTTTTCTAACCTTTCCATTAAACACATGTTTTCTTGCATTTGCCATTTGCAGATAAAGTTAGTGGTACCCAAACGATTCATTTTTAATAAATTATAGATGTGTTAGGCTTTCTCTGACTTGGACAAAATGACATAAAAACTGTGAACTCCAGAAGTTTTATAGCTTCTTCTACCTTGTCATAATATTTTGACATATTCTAGTGAGCGTCATATTAAAAAGGTACCTGGAATATTATTGATTAATAGAAAAATGAGGATCCTGTAAACTGTCAAGGATACTTTTATGTCTTTTGCTTTTTCATTTATTTTGTTTTCTACTCTGACAAAATTAAACTGACAAGTATTTTTTCTTCTTCTATGATGAGCATAAATATTTTACTAAGAATAGTTTAAAATTATATCATAATTCCAGTTAAAATTAGTTCCCATGGCTAAGTTGTTTAAGGTATTAATCAAATTTTGTTTGTAATAAAAAATAAATAAAAGTTATAAATCTTGGGTATGTGTGAAACCTAAATGATTGAGATTATTTTGTTAAATTACTACTCATTGTATGTACTAGGCCTATTTTTAAGTTGACAAAAGTCAAGAAAAGACAAAAAAGAAGTTGACATTTCCATTTTTATATGATACTCCAATTTAGAGAATTCAAATGAACATTCTGGACAACCCACAAGTGAAGAAGCAAGTAAAATCCTAGTATCAGCAACACAGAGTACGCTGACGGGAGCGGAGGGAGATGGCATTGGGGGGCCGCAGTTCGGCATGAAGGGGAAAAAGGAAGGGGCGAAGTTCATAGAGATAGAAAAGAGGACATAGAGGGTCGCAGAAGGAAAGATTCCAAAATGCCCCACAGATTCTGGGAGCAGCCTGTGATTTTGCAGGATTTGGGGGAGGGAACTAAGGGCTTCAACTTTATCTTTCACTGGTCCTCCATTTTTTCCACACTCTAAAATTTGTTGCTATATTATGAAGACATTAAAAGAGGTCCCTGTCCCCCGACTCTCTTGTACCTTGGGAGAATTAAAAAGAAGGAAAACCGAGAGAGGAAATAGAGTGACACAGAATCAAAACCAAACCAAACCAAACAAACACACAAACATAACAAATCACAGCCTTCCAACATATTTTGGAGCCTTTCCTCCAAGTTTTAACCCTCGTAGGCTGTTCTCTCCTTGAATGTGCAGGAGCAGGACTTCTGGAACAAGCAGTTCCAAAGAAAACAAAAAAGGAACACCTAATGAATAAACACTTCTAATGATTAACATTCGCAAACCTGAGGACTGCAGCCGGGCAACTCAGCTGTATTTCACACACAGGAGAGCAGACTCCTCTTTCATTCAGCAGCCGTAATTTCTGGGAAAACAGAGACCCTCTCAGAGACGCGGAGGGGTGTGGCAATTTCCAGGTTTTGAGGTTCCCAGTGGCAATGTTTTTTATTTAAATGAGAATACCTAAAAATAATTTAGGGCACCTTAAAAACCCCAAATCATTTTTTGGTCATTTGGGCATATGAACTAATAATCGAGGGGAAAATATCTAGTTTTTATGTAATATCATCTCAGACCTGAATGGCATCTACTTAAATGTAAAAAAAAAAAGAATGACACAATGTAGTCATCAGAAACCTTTTAGGAGCCAAAAATCTTTCTAGAATCTGTGAAAATGAATCACAAGCATAAATTCATGGAAATACTACCATAAATATTTGTTACGTTCTTTCAAACAAAAGGAACCGAGTATTTTAAGGTTCTAAAAAGTCTATATGAATTGCTTATAAGTGTTGGAGAAAGGACTTATATGAAGCTTTCTCTCGAAGTATTAAAAAAAATAAATACGCATAACTGAATAGGTACAAAGTATCTGGAACCAGATTTCAAATGTGTACCCAGAGGGCTCAGGATTGAGGCAAGGCCCTTTTCTGGACCATTTGCCAGCACTAGAACTCTGGTAAGTGGTCATGGGGGAACTTCTGTGCCTGGGGCAATCTCTCTCTTTCTAGTTGCCTTGAAACCAACTGTGGTGGAGAGACTTACCCCCCTCACCAGTCCACCCCAACCACCAGGAGTCGGCCTCATCCCTCAGACTCTGAGTTTTGTTTTCACTTGTTCCCGGCAGCTGACTTCCACCCCATCCAGTGCTCTCTCACCCCAGGCTGCAGCAGTTTCCCATCATCCCAGATCCTGAACTGCGGTGTATATGCAGAGATGAGAGCAGCTATGAGTGAGAGATGCATGTCAATACCAAAAGATGCAATTTCTGCATGCTAACTAAAGCATTGCTTAGAGACTTGAAAGAAGGTAACCCTATACCTCTTGTCAGTTGCAGAGAAGAGGTGACTTTCTAATTGCCGGGGAGGATTTTAAGGTCAACATTTCAGCTGAAGGCTATGAGAAGGCTATAGAACTATTGTCCTGAAGCTGTGTTTGAATAGCAAGCCCACTGTTTTTCTCTGAGGTTGTGTTTTCATCAGAGGTGGGTTTGATACTGGAGCTGGCTTCCACGAGCTAGCAAGTTGACTGGGCACTTCTTTTCCCAGATAGGCCAAGGTGGTAACTTTAAATTAGCCATGATGGGAGTGTTTACACCTTTAACCATGGATGCTTGCAAATGCTATCAATCAGTGCCTTTTCCATCCTCTCCCGCACTGTTTGGGGGGGAGATATTGGTGGTGATTGGAGTAGAGCCGATAAAGCCATTCTAAGTCAATACCTTGGTGGTACCACTTCCTAAAATGCAAAACTTGCCTCCTTTTCCTTATTTGCTCTCATCTTTATTTCGCTCAAGATTCCCTGCCCGGACTAATCCATCCCCCAGCTCTCCAACTTTCCCCACTCCACTGTTATTGTAAATTCTTCTCTCTCCTGAATCTCTTCCCCCGAAAGTTCCCTGATCCCTTGACTTAGCTCAACCTGGTAGGCTTCAGGGTCTACAACTTCACGTGTGCCTGCATCCCTTTTGTTCCCCATATGGGAGAATATTTTCCATTCATACGCCCTCCAATTCTAGAATATGTAATACTGACTAAATAATAGATCTTAATGCTAAGTAGCATAAGTGTGGATAAGGGTCAAGTTACAAAAAGAAAAGTTGACACCACATAGGCATAAAATTACCTGTTTTTTTTTAGCCTTTGTATGTAATCCAGAATCTTCAGTTATAAAATCAGATTGAACAAAGGAAATATGTGAACTTTGTAGATGTCTTTAATAAGTGAAGGCGGTGAGACTTAAAGTGAGCATTGGTCCCTCTGTTAGCTTTAGAGAACCCGTTGGTAAATGCAGGTTAGGAAAGGACCCTGTCTCTAGATACCGCCTGGAGCTCCTCTTCCAGTATTCTTTATCTCGGTGACTGAAGCTGCATTGCTAAATAAGTATGGATGACTGTGAAAAAGGAGTCAGCAAAAACCGTCTATCAAGTGTGGTATATATTTAGAGACTCTAAAATTCTAGGCCAGTGATTCTCAATATGTGGTCCCTGACCAGTGGCATCAGTATTATGTGGGAACTTGTTAGAAATGCACATTCTGAGGCGATAGCGCAGATCTACAGAACCAGGAACTCAGGGAGGGAGGGGCCCTGTGGTCTGTGTTTCCACAAGGGCTCCAGGGAACGCTGAGGCCTGCTGACCTTTTGAGAACCACTGCTCTAGGCCTTGGCTATAGAGCTGACTGCCAATTCCATGCCATCTTTTTATCTGAAAGAGAAGATGGGATTTTGAGTAACAAGACATGCATGAGTATTTATGAGTAAAATGTATGGCTGTTCATTCACTGGTTAACTGATGAAGGGATGTTACTAAGTTTTTTATTAGTACAAATGTTTTCTCATCCATTAAGTGGGGATAACAATATCAAATTCCAAAGATGTTCTGTGGGGAAAACAAAAAGTTATGCATTATTATACATTAACGTTAGTAATAATAGTACTGACGATAGCTAACAATGTACAGAGGATGCTGGGTTAGGATGTCAGGAGAGGGCATCATTTAATACATTATCCATGAATATGCAATCCAAGGGACTAGGTAAGAAATTTCCTTTAAAAGTTTAATATCAAGACACATGTTTTATTCTCCCTTAAAAATAGGTGTCTTTATTCTTTTCTGCTAATGGGGATCATACAATTTTTTATGTGTTCATTTTTACTTTGGCAGCTAGGGCCAAATTTGATACTCAGCTGCAGCAATTATGGAAGGTTTCTTGTCATATTTTTTCCTCTTTTCCCTGGTTCTTGTCATCTCTCTTTTTAAATTTACCTTATCTTATATAAATCTGTAATTAAAAGCTCCTTCACAATTTTTTTGGTCTTGGTAAAAAATAAAAGAGAGAAAGAAGACAAGAGCTAGTAGTATCATTTCAATTAGTTAAAGAACTTTACTTAAGAACTTTAGGAATATTAGGAAAGTTTTCATGCTGAAGGAATGCCAGTGTTCTTTCTGTAGTCATGAGCTTGCTCAAGCTCAGCCTCTCCTTCGCATAATGCAAAATGCCTCTCCAGTATCACATCGCGAAAAGAGCACAGACAGTGTTCAGGAAAACCAGTTACAAGTCTCTGTCACATATTCAGTTCCCTCACCTCTTAAGTGGATTATGAAGACCAAAGAAGAAAGCGTATGTAAAAGTGCTTGGTAAACAGCAAACCTTAATGCAAGTTGAAGGGATTGTATATGAAATTTGGTCACATGGATACTATTCCTTAAATAAATTAATGAACGGTCAATGAAAAGATTCTCAGTCTACCTTCTTTTCCTCTCTCTAGTATTGGATCTGCCTGAATTTACAGACTTCCAGAACAAAGTTTAGGGCAATGCTTTAATAAATCAAATTACTTTTGTCAGTGAGAACATGGTATTCATTCCATGACCTCAAATGGTAAAATGATACTTTTAAATACCTTCCTTATACATATGCAATTGCTTTGTGTATTATTACTGAGTCACTTGATGTCACTTAATGGCTCACATTTGTTCTTGTTTTCTTGAGCTTTAATTGAGGATATGAAGTTGTCTCAATTTTATGAGAATATTGTGCTGACTCAAAATTTGTCAGTTATTTTGTGACTCAGGAATGATAGCATGGCTTGTTAGCAGTGAAATCATGGGATGCGTTCCAACAGTTTTCACCAGAGTGCTGTCTCTCATCCAGCGGAACACTGTCTCAGGAGAAATGTTCAAATCTGAGAAATGGGACAGGAGAGAGGAAAGGTAGTATATATATATATATATATGTTTATATAGTAGCACAGAAACTAATTACATATCTATTTATTTGCATTTTGTAGTTAATCATGTCATACGATCAAGCAGTTTGGAAACCACATTAAATGAAGTAAAATTCTAAATGACCTAAGCTGATACTAATTTAGAAAAGTGGTGAAAATGACAGTAATAGTTATTTTTCACTATTTCCAGGCACTGCAGTAAGTGCTCTCTGTGTATTGACTCATTTAATCCGCAAGATAACCTCCTACAGGGAGATACCACAATTCATGTCTATTTTACAAAGGAAGCCTTGAGGCCTGAGAATTTACATAATCTGCTCAAGCTTTACAGTAAGTAGGCTGTTCAGCTAAAATATGAACCCAGAGTGTCTGCCTTCAAAACCTCTGTTCATAAACACTGGCTATCCTAAAAGTTATCACACACTATTTTAACACTATTTTTTTTATAAGAATAGACAGATATATCAGAAATTAAACCAACCCCTCCTTCCACAAAAACAAAAACAAAACCCAAAACATCTACAAAAAAGCAAAACCATAAAAATGAAAACAAATCCTCTCAAGCCTATCAACAAATGTTGTTATTATTGATGCATTTATTATAATATACATCCATTAAAAAGCTCAGCTATGCCATTTAACAGACTTGGGCAAGAAAGAATTGCTCTTGTGGCATTAATTCCATGCAACCATAAAAAGAATCTTTGCTAAATGCCAGCAAATGAGGTGGTAATAACTTCCAGCTACTTCACTCAGCAGGGTGATGCTCAGCAGGGGAAAACTTGGTCTGCTTTCCAATCTCTTACTTTTTCAGTATAAAACAATGATAAGAGGGTCAGGTGTGCTTCACGAACCCTTTAAGTTGAGGATGCATTAACATGCAAAATTAGATGTTTCAAATTTACAAAAACAATCCATTTTCAAAATTGAGCATTCAGACTCCACCGCGTGACTGCCGGTGTTTCTTTAGCTGCTGGATGGGAGAGCGAGCCCTTGCGCTCCTTCCCTCACACCTGTGTTTACACTGAGCCTTGGCAGCCCGCGACCCCCCGCAGCCATGCCTCGCTCCCAGCTTTTCGTCTGCTTTCAGCCGTGGCGGGCCGCACTGCCCTGCGCTCTCACTAGCCAGTGCTGTGAGAATGTTGACCGAGTCCTAAGCTCGGAATTTAATATAAATCAGTGTGTGGAGTCTCACTCATTCTAGAATGTCACATAGACATTTTCTCAAGTCCTAAACTGGAATGAT
>PVJI01020327.1:0-29241 GCA_004026765.1 Micronycteris hirsuta | reverse complement strand
AAGCTGGCCACCATACCCTCTAGCTTGCTGAGAGCAAGCCTTGCCTTACTTACTTGGGGTTTCCCCAGGGCCCTGCACAGCGTGGAGTGGGGGATGAAGTCTGAGCTCAATAAGAATTACTTGGAAGAATTAATGAGAAAATACAGTAAGTCTCTCATGATAATGGCACCGACCACTGAGGGCCATTGTAATGGGATAGCGCACAGCACGCTGAGCCCTGCGCCGCTCTTCATGGCCTTGCTGAAGTTGTCTGCTCGAATCCAATGCACTCAGACAGTGCTGTGTATGCACGTGATTCCTTTCGTCCCATCGGCCCAGCCCCAGTGAGTTGGGGGTGTGAGGACCCAGTGACAGTTTGGGGATTTGTGGAAGGGGAGATAACAGCTCCCACCGATGAGAAAGAAGCTAGTAAAGGCTTTGTGATGAATACATGGAATGAATGAATGAGTGGATGAGTGAATGAATGGCTAGATGAACGAATGTGTGCATGGGAGACTTGGAGAAATTCCTTGCTTGACAGTGGAATTCTGTCTCCTTGGCATCTCCTGGACCTAGCAGTCTTGGAGAATGGAGCACTGGGCGGAGCTGCTGCTGCCAGGCCCGGGGAGGGCAGGGCCAACGTGCCAAGGAAAAGCATGTTCTCCTGGCCGAGGGAAGTGCTCAGCAAGTGCGGACGGTACCCAAGGGCCCCTGTGTCGCCTGCTGGGACTGTCCATGGACCCAGATGTCTAGCTGATGCTGGCAGCTGGCGGCGAGGTGGCCTCCCTGCTTCACGTGTGATTTCCCAGGCGCTTTCTCGGGCGGACACGTGTGGGACTCCCTCCCCGGCCGGTGTTCCCTGCATCTCTGGGAACGGGTGGTGGTGTTTGGCACAATTTGGCCTCCGTGGGAAACGGCCCAGACTCAATTAATCCCACCTCCTTGCTTTAAGCAGACGGGGCTACGGCAGCCTCTGGGAGCACAGCTGAGGTGACAACACTGGTTAACCTCAGGGTCCGCCTGTGCGTTATGCTGGCCGGGGTGCTCGCTGCCGTCACTGCTTTGTGTAGTGAGTGGACGTGGCTCAGCGTAAGTAACTAGAGGCCTGGAAACGAGAGCAGGGCTGCCGCCAAGCTCCAGGGCTCAGCCCAGACAGACCTAACACCTTGGACAAATGGCCCAGCATCCCTGAGACTCAGTTTCCTCATTTGAAAAGCGGGGACGGTGAGGACAGCACGTATCAGACGCTTGGCCTGGCACCGACACACCGCAGATGCCCGAGACGACGGCTGCAATGGCTGCCACCGGGCCCTGGGTTAACACACCACCCAAGGTTTGCGAAGCCGCGGTGGGTGGCAGAGACACTCCCTGCCCCTGCTCTGGGTGGCCGCGCCCCCCAGAAGCAGCCCAAGTGTGCCGGCCGAGTGTGCCGGTGGGCCTGGCGTCTGGAGGGGACCGGGGGCTATGGGAACAGATTAATTACACCACAGCGTGAGGTCTCTGTGCTTTCCAAACTTTTCATCAGAAGTGTTTATTGCTTTGATAATGGGGGGGTGGGGTGCGGGGACGTGCAGAACCCAAAAGACCGAACAGCACAGTGAGAGGGAAGAGGCGGGTGGAGCGGGGCGTGGCCGTGTGTGTAATAGAAGACAGAGCGCCCTCCGGACTTGGGGTTTTGAGATGATGCCCCAGGGCGGGAGGCCTGAAGGAGGAGGACAGAACCTTATGGCCATGAGACTGGCAAGATGGGGCTGGACCCGAGGGCGCGCCGGCCATGTGCCTGTAGGAAATTAACCTCCCTCTGCCTCTGTGAAAAGGGGGTGATGGAGATAATCGCCCCTCCACCTCTCAGGGAGTGGTCGTGGGGACAAAAGCAGCGAAAAACCCTCCGGGCTGGCAGCAGAGCCTGGCCTGGTGGGCTCCTATTTGCATTTGATCACAAAATACAAGTCCTGCCCACCCGCCTGGGAGCCCTCGAATGCCTGCTTGCTGGAGCAGGCCTGTGGTTCCAGTCAGGGGTCTCCCCTTTCTCTGTCCTGCCCCCTGGCTCCCGCAGCGTGCCAGGCGGAGGGTTGCCTAGCAGAGGGCGGCCCCCTGCACTCACTGCTGGGGTGGCCCGAGGTCCCTCTGCAAAGGTGGGGTGGGTGGCTGCTCTCCAAGCCTGGGGTCCCCTACTAACAAGTTGGGGAGAGACTTTGGGGACCTGGCTTAGGGGAGAGAGGCCGACCGTGACAGGGCCCCTTCCCCGTCGGGCCCTGCCCTCCCTGAGCACCATCAGCCAGACGGGGCTGCGTTTGGCCTGTGCGGGTCTGTCCAGAAGCCCCTTGGAAGCAACACTACGACCAGGTTAGCTCGGACCCACACGGGGCTGCAGGTCCCATGGGTCACCTTAGCCTCTGCCCACCCCAGTGGCATCAAGGGTGTGGGGTAGAGGGGGTCACACTGAAAGAGGTGGGGGTGCAAAGAGCTCAGGGACCATCTCAGCCCCCAGAAAAGTGAGTGAGTCAGGCCTCAGTCTCTTCATTTGCCCAAGGGGACAGAGCTACCTCACTGTCCCCAGGCTCTGGAAGTCGGAGAAATTAGTGTCCTGTCTTTGTGGCCCAGAGCTCAGTGTGTCTGCTATACGAGGGGACAAGGGATGGGAACAGGACTACCAGACCAGCCGCAGAGGCCTGAGCCACCTTCCCGAAGACCCACGCCCATGAGCAGCCCCTCCAGGGGCACTGTCCCTGTTCCCCAGCAGAGCTATGGGACACGACCCAGTCAGTGCTTGTCTGTGAGGGTGTGGATGCCCCTGCCCTGAGATGGGCCCGGGGACCTCCTAGCACAGCCCTGCCCGGCCTCAGTCTCACTGCCACCTGAGAAGCAGAACCGGTGGGAGATCTAGGAAGAGATTTATTGCACAAGTCGGTGATGCAGCTGTGGGGCGGGCTGGACACACGGAGCTGAAGGGCCGGCGGGCGGAGCGCTGGCGCACTGACTGCTGTCCGCAGGTGGAATTTCTTCCCCGTCAGGGAAGCGGCAGCTCTGCTCTTAACGCCTTTCAAGTGACAGAGTCAGGCCCACCCGGAATATCAAGGACAGTCTCCCTTACTTCACGTCCGTCGATGATGGGCTATAATCACATCTGCAAGGCGCCTTCACTGTGACACCAAGATAGTGTTTAACTGAAGAACAGGGATGTAGCCTCACCAAGTTGACAATGACTGCCACACCAACCCTCGTCCGTCTATGGCTTCTAGCTCCTTCCAGCTGGAGCACTCGCTCTCAGCCAGTGGCCTCCTTTGGGGATGGGGTGAGGTCGACAGTGAACTGTCGCCAGCTCTCCTGCAGTGAACTGTCCCCTAGACCCTCTGCTCCGCTCGTGTGTCCCTCTCTTGTGAAACCTCTATCAACCCACCTGGCAAGCCCACCATGTGAGCCCAGCCTGGTGTGGGGCCACCAGGCTGCGCACTGCCCCCCAGGCGGAGCCGGCAGAGCTCAGAACACAGGTTTGCGGAGCGCCTCTGCTTTCCTGGCCCCGCCACTGTGCTCGGGGCTGGGTCTCCCCGCCAGGCAGCGGCTCTGGGCTCCGGGAAGCCAGCCCCGGGTTGTTTTGCTTCGATTGCACAACCCTGGTGCAGGAGGCCAGAGCAGACATCTGCCGTGCTGGCCGGCCCAGCACCCACCCCCCATTTCTGGCAAAAGCCCCCTAGTTGCCTCATGTGGAATTCCCCCCTGCGTGCAGCCTGGGGAGTGGGCTGTCTGTCCAGATGCCGCTGTCCTCCCTTGCCAAGAGATGGGCCGCTGGCCCTGGCTGGGTCACCGGCCCCTGCCGAGGACCAGCGCTCATTTCTCATGCTGGTGGCCAGTCCCTGAGGGTAGTCACAGAGTGTCCCCTGCTCTCTAAGACGCCCTGGTTGTGTCCCTGCTGGGGCTAGCCTGCGCCCCCTCTCACTCTGTGGATGAAGCCCTTTCCTGCTTAAGGCCAACAGTCCAGTTCTGCTGCTTGAACCGAGGGACTAAATGTGAACGTGAATCCTGGCTCTGCCCAGTTTGGCTCTGTGACCCTGGGCAAGGTGGCCCCGCTCTGGGCCTCCGTTCCTCCACCTGCCTGCCTCCGCTGGCCTCCTGTGCCGACACTCCAGGACCTCACGGCTGCTTCGTTCATGGCAACCCAGTCGTGGATCCACTGGGGCCTTCTCTGTCCTGATCCATGGACATGTTTGGCGGGGGCGGGGAGGTGGTGTCTGGGGACCCTTAGTTCTACCTCTTTCTGCAGGCGGTGGGGCCGTAAGGACCAAGGTACTCTGGGCCGAGGCCGTGCTACGTGAGCTTTGCACACTGAGCTTTGCTTTGATGGCACAGTGGACCACCTCTCTTTAAGCCGTTGTGCCTCAAGCTTTTGAGAATCAGTAAAAGCTTTGGATGCTCTCCCTAGACCAAAACCGCTTCTCCATCCATATCTCTCCTCTCCTCTCCCCCACCCTCCCTCTCTCTTTCTTTCTCTCTCTCTCTCTCTCACACTCACACACACACACACACACACACACACACACACACACACACACTTTAATGTACAGTTTCAGGAGGAGGGCTAGGAACAGACTTCAGATCTCCAGGTGAGCTGCCTCTGGATTTATAGGACAGATAACCAGCTTCGGCACACACGTCAGTGGCCAGGCCCTATCTCAGGTGCTTTGTGAGCATCATCAGCTCATCCACTCAAAGAGGATAGCATTTGTGGTAGAGCCTGCTATGTTTTCACCAAACCCCGGTTCATTATTTTCCCCTTGAAAATGCAGCTGGACTACATTTCCCAGCCTCCCTTGCAGTTAGGCTTGGCCACATGACTGTGCCCTGACCAATGGAATGTGAGCTGAAGTGATGTGACTCCTCTCCTTCTATCTGGTCCATAAATTCCTTCCATGCCACCCTCCACTCTCTTTTCCCTTCCACAAGATTATTGCAGAGGATAAGGCCCTAGAAGATGGCAGAGCCACAAGATGAAGGAGTCTGGGCCCCTGAGTGACTGAGTGGAGCAGGACCCTGGTCCCTCCCACCACCAACCCAAAGTAGATTATACCATGAGCAAGAAATAAATGCATTATTATTATTATTGTCCTCACTTGAGGCCACCTTTTCATTGCTTTTAGAGAGGGGGGCAGACAGGAGAGAGAGAAACATCAATTGGTTGCCTCCTGTATGTGCCCCAACCAGGGATCAAACTTGCAACCTAGGCATGTGCCCTGACCAGGAATCAAACCCATAACCTTTTGGTTATGGGACGACGCTCCAACCAACTGAGCCTGCAAAATAAACTTTATTTGGGGGCTGTTTTTCCCATCCTAACTAAAATAACATTTTTATTATCCCCATCCTGGGGAGCTTCTTTTTGTTTTAAAGGCATCTATCTATCTTTGATTTCCCTCAAAATAGCAACCCTCCACTGCCTTCAGCCTGGGAACCCCAGCCTGGGACCCCCGAGCCGGAACATAGGCACTTCTGGCTCTGTGCCTGGTGCCCACCTGAACCCAAGGATCTTCTCCAGCACCCCAATTCACAGCGTCACCCCTCCCGCTCAGGCCTCTCCACGCCAGGCTTCCTGGTTTCATTGTATCTGTAGTCTGTGGCTTTCTTGTTCCATCCTGCCCCCGCCCGCTCCCCCACCACCACCGCAATTCCTTTGGCCGCTGTCTGGGGTCCAAAGACCAGGCTCAGGGCGAGCTGTACCTGTGCTTCTCTCCCTGACAAACAGCCCCTTGAGGCCTGGGGCTGGGGCTGGTTCGCTGCTGAATTTCTCGCGCTAGCAGAAGACGAGCCCACAGGGGTTGCCTCTGCGATGCTGTGGGTTCCATAATTCCACAGCGCGGACGCCCTGAGGGGCCTGTTCCAGCAATCCCGTGTTCCTGGGGTGCCTGGGTTCCCAGGGATAAGCTGGCCGCTGTCCCTGTGGCTGTTTCACTCAATGGGTCCAGAAAGGGGGGGTGGCCAGGAGCCTGGGCTGCCTCACCCTGGCCTCACTCAAACCACAGATTGTGCCCTGGCCGGGGCTCCAGGCCCCTGCACGCGGGGAGACTGAGAGACACGTCACGCCCATTATCTCCCCGCTGTGGGCCACCCTTTCCACCACGGCCCCCTACCTTTTAAATAATTCAGTCGGTCTCCAAACTACCTTTAGCCCTCAGTTATCTTCAAGTAATAATCACATTAACTCTACCTGTGCGTGTGTGCACCAGGCCCCAGGCTGAGCCATGTACACCCTGGACGTTTCTGATCCCTGACACCACCTCTGGGAGATCAATGCCTTCATCATCCCCATTTTACAGGCGAGGGAGGAGAAGTTCTGGGAGCCTCTCCCCCGCAGCCCCCAGGACCACCTGTGAAGGCAGCAGACAGGACCCCGGTACTGCTTTCGCACTCCCAGCAGTGGGAGGAAAGCTACTGGGGGGCGAGAAGGAGGCGAGCTCCCTCCCCAGGGGGCTCCAGGCAGCTCCCAAGCCTGCCCCCCTCAGGTCCCTCCCCTTCTCTGCGTCTTTTCATGGGTCCTTGACCTGTGCGCACACCACCGGCCGCTTTGGCCCTGCCCTGGAGCCTGTCCCCTGTCTCTGTGCGGTGCCCACTGCGGGAAGTGTGGCTGTCTGGTTTTGCCCAAGCAGACCGAGCAACGAGGCTTCTCTGAGGGTGTGTGTTCACTTTGCAAAACAGCAGAAATTTATCGCCCAAGTAATTGATCACGGTGCTGCCGCCTCCCTCCGTCTCGCTCGGCCTCCTAATTCCCTTCTCTCCACTCTCCTTTCCCTTTTTTCTCAGCGCACCATCTGTGGTGTCAGAGAAAAGGAAGCCAAGAAGGGGCAGGGCGGGGGGGTTGTTCTAGTCACATGAACCTCAGTTTCCCCATCTGCAAAACGCAGATGCTGGTAATGCCTGCTCGTGAGCGCACTAGGCCCTGTGGACGCTGGGGGCCTCACTTCCCAGGGCACCCTGGAAGGTGGGTGGCTTTGGAGCCTGCCTACCATCCAGATGGGGACACCGGGGCCCAAAGAGGCTGGGTCATTTGCTCTGGCTCACAGAGCTGGTAAAGAGCATCCCTGGGGTTTGAACCCACTCAGGCTGTGCTGCAAAGCCCAACCCATTAGGCGACACTGCCTTCCTTCCCGGGCAGGGTCCATCAGAACAGAGGTGACCCTTGCTGGGCCTCCCCAGCCCTACATTGCTTCAGACTGGGGCTAACCCTGGGGCAGGAGCAGAGGGAAATGAGGGAAGTGCTGTGCAGACCGCAGAGCGCTGTGATGATGAAGGCAGACTCCACAGTGGGTTCCATCCTCCAACTGTCTGGGAGACGCTGGGCCCTAAGAGCTTGCCTGGGCCTCAGTCCTCCCTCCTCTCCTCCCAGAGACCTGTGTGGACAGGAGCCTCCTGTCTGCCAGGCCCCCACACCTGCCAGCCTCCTGGTGCCTCCAGGGAGGTCCACAGAACCTTCTGGAATGACCCACAAAAGGACTCTGAAGAGCACTTTACTTGCTCTTCACGTAACAGATGGGGCACCCAGGCCTGCGAGGGGTGGCCCGGGTCCACTTCAGCTTTGCAGTCCTGCTGGAAAGCACCACACCCCACACTGGACTCCCAGTCCAGTGCTCGCTGGGCTGACAGCCACTCCTGCTTCTTCTGTTCAGTTCTGTGGGCAGACTTTCCAGGGGGCCAGAGCTTGTCTTTTCCCTTCCACTCCTTTCTTTCTCAGCCTCGCTTCCCCTGCCTCGGCGTGTCTCTCCGATTCTCTGCCGTCTCTGTCTCTGCGTCTCTCTCCTAGCCTCCAGCCCGCAGGTAAGCACTTGCTTCCCTCCCAGCGGCTGCAAGGCCAGGACAGCTCCTCTCCCATTCCCTCAGCCTCCAGGGTGCCTCCGCAGGTGGCACCCAGCCTCCTGCCTTCCCCATCGCAGCCCTGGGGGGCCGCAGCTGGGGGGCAGCCCGCAGTCGGTGGGTGCCCCCCTTTTTGGAGGGACAAGAGGCTCCAGCCCCTCCGGCTGCCTGCTCCCGCCTCACTCACTGGCAGAGATGAGAGCCAAGCAGCAACACACAGAACAAACAGAATTTTTTTTTTGCAACTAGAGGGGGAAGCACAGAGCTAAAAATAAAACGAAAAGATCAGTATCTGTCAGTCTGACAGCTGATTGGCTGCTCGGAGATGCATATAATTACCAGCCACTGGCGCTGGGTAGGCAAAGCCGGGAGAAACTGCTGAGACGAGGTTAGGATTTAACCTTTAAATTCTGGAGCCACCGGAAGCCGAGGGGAGGACAACGGGCGTCGGTGCTAATGAGGCTGGGGGGGCGGGTGGTGGGCGGCGGGCCCAAGTCGGGGCAGGGCGGCAGGGGCTCCTCCGGGAAGGCCCGGGAGCCCTCCGCCCGCTGTTGGCCCCCCACCAGACTGGAGGGCGCCTGATTGGGCAGCCAGGAGGCGGTGGTCCTTCTCCCCGCCCAGCGGGGGCGGTGGGGTGGTGACTTCAGGGAAGTCGGGGTCTCACCCAGGCGTGGTGAGGGGGCTGCCTATGGCCCTGGGCCCCTCCCTGAGTGGCCTCCCAGCAAGGCCCACCCCTACCCCCACCTGCTTTCCTCTGCTTTTCCCTGCCTGGTGTCCGTTTTCCTACCCATCCCTCCCCTCTTCCTTCACTCGGAGTCACCCCCATCCTGGCTGTTTGTTGCCCCACCTGGGGAGGACATCTTGGCGCCTCAGGCTTGTCCTAGGTCCCCAGAGACAGAGGAAACAAGGCAGGCCTGGACGCATGATGTGGTCTCATGGCGCCTCAGTTTTTTCGTCTGTAAAATGGGGGAGATGGTGACAGGTCTGACCACCGTGCAGCCGCCAGGGGTGCGTCAAGTGCGGAGGAGTCGGGAGATGCAGGCTTGGGGCCCAGGCAGGAGCTGCGTTTTCTTCTTAGAACTGGTCTCCCCATCTGTGCATTTGGAGAGAGCTTTCCTGTCCTCTGACCCCCTCACCCATGATGGTGTGGGCCAGTCAGCATTAAGGGAGCCCGCGTAGGTGATGGGGCTCCCTAAACCACCTCCTCGGGGAGGTGGGAGAGAGCTCCCTGCAGCTCCTTGAACCCACTACTGTCTCCCTTCCAGGCCTTTGCCCAGGCTGTGGCCTCTGCCTGGAACTCCTTTCCTTCCTCTTACTCCAGTCCTTCCCCTCAGTGCCTCTTCCTCCAGGAAGTCCTCCCTGGTGCCCCTGAGGGTCTCATCTCACAGTCAGATCCTCGTCACCTGCCTCGTGCACAGGACCATGAGCCCCACGAAGGCAGGAACTGCGTGTCTGGCCCAGCGTGCCTCAGGAAGTGAGGCGTCCAGTGGGACATCGGCGGTGGGGCCTTCCCTGGGGCCCTGGGAGCGAGAAGGAGGTGGAACCACCCTGCCCGGGCTTCGGGCAAGCAGTGGCCTTGGGTAGTGGTGAGCTACCTCTTCCTGGAGCCTCAGTGGGCCCTGAGTGCCTGGGGAACACGTGGCCCTGCCAGCTGAGCACTGACATTTTAAGGTGACACGGAAGGGAAGCTTCCCCTTGTGTGCCTCCTGTGAAAGAGGGAGAATGCCACCCTAATGCCACCTTACTGCCACGGTCCTGGCCTCGCCTTTGCTGTTCCCGTACCCCAGAAAGTCTCAGAGTTCGCCTGCCCCGGCTTGGCCCTGGCCCTGTGCCCGGTGGGGTGGTGGGTGGAGCTGCTGCTGGGCGGCAGGACCCAGAAGGTTGTGCCCCACGATAACTCGTCAAAGGCACTGCTGCTGCTCTTCACGTTTGTTGTTGCTGCTGTCTGCATTTTTCAGATGAGGAAACTGAGGCACTGAGTGGTCAAGCAACATGGCAGAGCCTGAATCCACCCAGTCCCCTGTCTCCTGAGGCCAGGCCCAGCAGCCCCTGCCTCTGAGAAAGATTAAAGGGAGGTGTGGGGAAGGGAGAGGTTTCTGGAGCAGCTCCCGCGAGACCTTCCAGGCAGATCGGCTGGCACGGAGAGTCTCGGGAACGCTGTGTGTGCAGAGGAGTCCCCGGTGTTTCTGAGAGATCAGGACGATTTAAACTGCTTTCCACTGATGTTGGGATGTCAGACTGGTGTTTCTTTTGAATGTGGCATGGCGATGAGACCGGGCCCCAAGGCAGCCCAGTGTTACTCAGGCTACAGAAATAATAATAGCAAAGGCCGTCACAGAAGCCGTTTTCAGGGGTGAGCCGTTTCCGCGCACTCCGTGCTAGGCTGCGCCGTGTCTCGGACGCGCGCTCTAAGCCCTCACCCCCAGCTGGATAGAGGTTATTCTCCCCCGTGTTATTTCCCTTTAGCTGATATCCGAATCGGTTAGCCTGCACATTTGCTGTCTCCCCTGTTAGGCAGTGAGCTTGGTGAAGGCACCAGTCCGGCCCCCCCCATTTGTTGCTGAGTTCCTGGCATCCAGCACCAGCTCCATGAGGAGCTGCTGGACAATAAAGCTTTGCTGGACGTGTTTCAGATGAGGAGACTGAGGGTCAGAGAGGTCACGCAGCTTACCAGGAGGGAACCCCAGGTTGCTGGGGCCCTGCCTGGATCCTTCTAATCACCACCTCGCACAGCTGCTTAAGAGACCCTCTCTGAGAGCCCCCCTCAAGAAAGCCACAGAGCGTGAACCCCTTACCCACCACCCACTATTCTCAGGCCTTGTATCCAGGAGGCTTCTGAACTGCATCTGCCCCCTCCCCACTTGATGCCTGGCAGGTGGAGAGAAAGAGGTCAAGTGTTCTTTTTTTAAAAAATCTCATTTTCCACAAACCATATGTGATTCTTATCCCTATACTTTAAGAAATGTTGGTTTTTCTGAAAAAATCTGAACCCTGAACAGTGCCTGAATCCCTGCCGCATGCCCAGCGTGGCGTTTGGCCCTTGGGAGGCTGGATCTGGGGACCCCACTCGTGGGCATGTCCTGTGCTCAACTCCACCGGTTTGGGCTGTCCTCACAGCCACCCCGAGTCCCAGTGACTGGGATCGCCATGTCCCAGGTGGGGAAACCGAGGCACAGAGGGGAAGTGACTTGCTCAGGGTTCCAGGGTGCGGCACCGATGAGCCTGGCTCTGGGCCATGGCGCTCTGTTCTGCTCTGCGCAGGGGCTCAGCTCGGTGTGGGGGACGCAGCGTCGAGACTCTAGGTCCTGACCACCAGGAGCCAAGCAAGCTGTCAGGGCACAGTGCCGACCCAGAGGGTGTGGCTGCCCTGGGGGAGCTCTGTCTGCTGGGAGAGGGGGCGCATCAACAGACTGGTGAAATCGTGTGGCATAGTGGGGGGCGCCTGATGCTCCATAACTGATTCACCCCATGAAGAAGTGCCAGAAAGAACCCCCATAGGACCTTGCTTTGCAAAAGTCTCCCGGTTTTTCCATCCGTATCCCAGTTCCAGGCTCTTCTCTGGGGCTGATGATGGGTAGTGCATTTTTTACACCTCAAAATGGACTCCTTTTGGGTTGTGTTTGAAACCCAGTTGGCTTGTCCTTCACTGCGGTGTTCTAGTTCATGGTCAAGGCTGTTTTGGCCCAAGGTCTCCAGCTCCCGCTACGCAGACACATGAACCATTTTTAAGAAGCAACCATGTCCTTTCCCCCCCACATCAACCCTGGGCCCAAAGGTGACTTTGAGTCCTGGAAGGAAGGATGTCTTCCAGTGGCCGAGAGCCCTGGGGTCCCCACCACCACCAAGATGTCTGTAGATGGAGGCGAGAGGTCGCGAGGCGGAGCTGTCAGCTGATTTCGAGCCCCACTCCCGCACCCATCGGATTTCCGGGTCCTGACCTTCCACCTCCAAGTCTCCAAGGCCTCAAACTTCCTGAGGGTGTGGGGTACAGATGGGGGGGATAGAGGGGAGGGCCCTGCCTGGAAGGAGCAAGAGAACCACCACCTGGCACCCCTGTGCACACCTGGACACACCCAAGGTGGGAGGGAGGCGCAAGCTGAGTGCAATCTGCGTGGAGAGGCCCACACCTGTCTCGCTGCAGGTTTGCACAAGCAATTCAAGTTTGTCTGTAGCTGGTTTCCTCCCCCCACCCCCACCCCCACCGGAAACCTGCAAACAAGAGCCTACATGTCGTCCTTCAAGGTCAGCTTTCCTGGAGAACGTGGTGGGAGGGGCACCTGGTGAAGACCTGGAATGTGGGCTTGGGTGGCCCCTTGTGTCCTTGGCCCCACGGTGTCCCGTGGGGCTGCCTCTGTACCCCCAGCACCTGCGGGGCTGGGTGGGGGCGGGGAAGGACTCACTTCATTTTAAAGAAAATATAAGAAAGCAGGTGCCACAGCTGAAATATAACTGCGACAAATGCCCCCCTTTGGGAACTTAAGTGTCCAAGCGAATTCCTCTCCACGTCCCCACCAGAAAAGTCCCTCCTGCTGGGGTTGACCTCGAGGCCCACGTTTTCCCAAGAAGCAAACTGCTTCTGTGGAGACGTAGGAGCTTTCCCATTTGGGGCTGGCCCCGGAAAGGGTCCCGGGGCCTGACAGAATCCTGCCCGAGGCGACGGAGGCCGGGCCTTCAGTAAAGGTGCAGTGACCATGGCGGATTTCAAGAGGCTGTACATGGCATGGGCTCCCCCCAACAAGACAGCTTTGGAGGGACCCCAGGGAACCCCTGATTGGGAACCTCTGGGTCAAGCCGGCTGGGGTGGGGGTGCAGCTCCCCAGTCACCCACTTCTGCATCAGGAAGTCCTCATGCAGCAGGATTCCCGGGAGACCTCGGTGGCTGTGGGGCCAGCCTGGCTGCGTGACCATGGAGAGGTGGCTTCCCCTCTCTGCGCGTCTGGGTCCTGGAGCCACCCTCCTGGGTTGCGAGTGCTCTGTAAGGGGGCGGCGTCCACCGTTGTCACCAACTCTCGTGCAGGTCTCTTGTCTTGCCACCTTGTCATGGCCTGGTCATGTCACCAGCTGGCCGTGGCGAAGGGGGAGGCAGAGGTGTGGGTGCACCCCCTCTGAGAAGCTGTCCGGAATGGGGCAGCCTGGGAAGGGGGTGAGGAGAGCAGGCGTGGCAGCCTCGTGGGGGGCAGGCTAGGGGCACCTCGAGAAGGCGGTTCTGAGGTGCATCTAAGCACCCCCACCTTTAATGTGCCTCAGACCCCTGGGGATCCTGTTCAGATGCAGATTCGGATCAGAGGCCTGGGCAGGAGCTCCCAGGGAAGCAGGTGCTGGGCCAGGGGGGCTGCCCTCTGAGCAGCGAGGGGCCCAGGGCCGGAGGCAGCAGGGCAGGCCCCTTGGTGTCTGGAAATAATGGCTCCAGACTGGCCTGTGAGCCCCGGAATGTCCAAGCTGGAAAAGACGAAGCAACATGAGGGCAAAATGATGTTTTCAACAAAAGCAAAGCCTTCTCTGCCTTCTAGCGCAGGAAGGTCTGTTTCCACCCCCACACAGCCCCAGGGGCCCAAAAGAATGCGGTTTTCTGAGCACAGCCTTCCCTTGCTGAAGGGAGTGGGCTCGCTCTTAAAGGGTTGCCTGTAAAATGAATTTTTCTATATCAAATGCTATTTTCCAGCGGTGCACGTTTAAGACCGTGGTTGCATTCCCACCGAGAAAAATCCAGCTCGGAGGCAGCGGCGTTGAGGACGAGGGGTGGAGAGTTCAAGGGTGGAGAGCGTGGTCCCCGCGTCACGGGCTACGGGGCTGATGAGAACTGGAGCTACAGAGTTTGGGAACCAAAACCTGAATCCCCAGTGGTCCCCAAATAGGCCGAGTGTTGCAGGCAGACACGGGCCCAGACCCTGGCCAACAGCACCGATTATAAGACTGGGTGGGACCTGAGAGGACCCAGGGCCTCCAGTGGGAAGGAGCCCAGAGACAGGTCCGTTGTGGTTGGCCAGCCACCTTGTCGTGCACAAAATGCCGCAGGTCCCACTCTGAATATTGGGCTGGGAGGGTTTTGATTTTGTACGGGCACCTTCTGTAGTGTGCCCAAGGACCCGGCTGCCGTGGCAGTGGGGCTGTGTCTCCTGGGGAGTGCTCCGAAGCTGCGGTGCCGGGGTTCCAGAGAGACTGCCGAGAAGCGCTGGGTTAGCGGGCGCTGCGTTGCCGCCCAGAGGGCTCGGCTGTGGCATGCCAAGGAGCACTGGGCATCTCAAATGAGAGACAAAAGTCCACGGTCGGCCCACACCTGACAGGCTGCCGCTTTTCTGAGCATTTTCTGGGATCAGTATTCCAAGGAACACACTTTGGGGACCCAGTCAGTGAAGGGCCTTCACAACTAGAAGATCTCTCTAGTCCTAATTAGTTCCTTAGTTAGTAATTAGTTACCTGCATAACAAGTACCCCAAATGTAGTGGCTTAAAACACTAAGTATGGCTTATGATTCTGTTTCTGTGTGAAGGGAGCTCAGAGGTGGCATAGCTGGCCGGTTCCAGCCCGTGGTCTCCTTGGAGGTCAGGTCAAGGTGTTAACTGGGCTGCAGCCACCTGACAGCTGGACTCGGGCTGGAGGACCGGACTTCCAGGAAGGCGCACTGCCCGTGCTGGCAAGGCACTGCGGGCGGCTGGCCAGAGGCCTGGGTTCCTACCACGCAGACTTCTCTGTAGGGCGGCTAGCTTCCCCCAAGGGGTGATGCAGGAGAGCAAGACTGAAGCCGCAGGTTCTTTTATGACCCAGCCTTGGGCAGCCCAAGCGGTTGTACCTGCTATGCCCTATTGGTCACACTGGGCAGCCTTATTCATGGTGTGAGGTGCCTACAGAGATGAGAATACCAGGAAGTGGGAGTCCTTTGGAGACTGGCTTGCAGGCTGACTACCATGGCAACCACGATTTCCATAAAAGGACAGATAACTTGCCTCTTTCTCACAGCTGGTTTCTTACCATTTAGTGCTAAGCAGTAACTTTGAGAAGTGAGCCTGCTGACCTGTGCGGTGAAGGGCAGAGGGGAAAGCAGTTCATTTGCCACGCCGAGCTCCGGTGAACAGCGAGAATAAAAATCTGACCCCATTTGTTGCCCGCTTATCTGTACCAGGTGCCCCACGGGCATCGTGGCCCTGTGCCATCCCTGTCCCCATGCAGGAGGTTCCACCAGTGCTCCACGGTAGGCCCCTCAACCCTATGAAACACATAAAAAGATTTTGTGTGTGTGTGTGATGATGGCTATAGCAACACCAGCTGCTCTGCCTTCTGGAAGTTCAGAGACAAAGTTGGTGACGCGGGTGAACCCACGTGGAGAAGACTGGGGGCGGAGAGTAGACAGGATGGATAAACGCCAAAGATAAACTAACAATGCATAGGTGAGATCAAATATTTATGTCATGCACCTTAACAAAATGAGGAGTCGGGCGAGCCGGGGGGACCCCCTTTACTGGGGCCTCCTGGCTGCAAGGCAGAGAGGCCTCAAGGTGAGACCTTGCCCGAGACACTGCGTCCCTGGCCTGCCTGTGTCTGTCACTAGCCGGCAACTTCTCCATCCTCAGTGTCCCACCTGTAAAGTGGAGCGATAATAGCAAGCTCCTCTGGTTGTGACGAAGTTTCTGAGGGACAGTCCCCGGCCCAGTCTAAGGGTTCTGGAAAGCTTTGCTGTGGCAAAGCTGATGGCTGGTCACCGAGGTGGTGGCACCCAGGTTCAAAGAATGCTTCTAGAAACTCCACCACCTGGAAGGAGCCTTGCTCTGCAACAGACAGAGAACGGACCCAGAGACCCGAAATAGACACCTGCTGCCACTTGGGCCTCTGGCAGGGGTGACCCAGGGAGGCCGGAAGGCGCTTGGCCTCCCCTTCCCAGGGTGTGTGCAGGCACGGAGCGGCCCGGCCCCTTCCGGTCCCGTTGGGGCACGATTTCAGCAGAGGGAGCATCCTGGGCGTGCTTCCCCTGGGAAGTCTCAACCCCGCGGAGCAGGATTTGGGGAGCTCTGGCTAAAGACGCGCTGGTTCCCGAGGCAGGTTCCCAGGGCAGACGGAGGCCATCCGCGGGTCAGGCTGGCCTTGGACACCTGTCTCTGTCCCTTAGAGCTGTGTGACTGTGGGCAAGTGCCTCCATCTCTCTGGGCCTCAGTTTCCCCCCGGGCGGGCGGGTTTGTCAGCCGGCGCTCAGTCTGTCTCGGGAAACCTGGGGCTGGCTGGCAGACTCAGAGCCCGCGTGGGTGTGTGAGACCCCTCCCTCTCCAACCTACGCAGCTTCGTTTTCATCTCTTTGGTATGTTGGTGTTCCGAGTTACTTCATTTAAAAAAAAAAAAAAAAGAGGAAGAAAAAGAAGGAAAAGAAACTTGTCCACTGTGAAAATAATAGTCTAGAAAGTTTCCCACCAGTTTGCTTTGTCCCCGGCTCGTTCCTTCAGGCTTTCAGGGAACAGAGGCTGCCTCCCCCACCCGCTGGGTTCAGTGGCTGCCCATTTCCAAACGGTTCTGGGTGTTCTGGACTTGAACTTCTGTTCCTTTGGGTCTCTGTCTGCTAGAGATACCTGAGGCCTCGTGAGGGGTAGGGAGAGAAAGGGGGGCTTTGGTTGGGGGGGATCCTCACAAATTTGGGGGTAGCCTCTGTGGGTGCCAAGATCACGGGCATGCTGGCCTCCTCTCTGGACATGTGCTGGGGGCGTCTCGGATGCATGCCCCTCAGCCCCCCTGTGCCCGAGGCCTACGCACTGTGGCTGCTCCGGTGCGGCCCCTCCCCCCTCCGCCTTCGCCAAGCCAGCCACTGCTGCCTCTGGGTCCCCATTTTAGTTGTGAGGTGAGGAGGCTGTAGGCCTGATGGTCTCTCAGGCCTTCCCAACTTCAACACTCTAATTGCTGCATTCATTGAGCTCCGACTGTCTGCAGAGTGGTGTCTGGGTGTGGGAGGAGCCAACCAGAGCCCGCTGCCTCTGGCTGGCCTGGGGGTGGCAAGGCTCAGAGGGCTCCCCACCACCCCCGCGCCTGCCCCCGGAGGACCTGGTGCCAGGATCAGCTGCCAGGCTGCTATTCGAAATGTCTCCTGTTGGTGGCACTTTGGCGTGGTTCAGGTGTTCCGGCCTCAAAGTGTATTGGTTTGTACGGGAAACGTGCTGTTTCCCTCTGTGAAGGTTCTCTTTTTCACTCGAGGAAATTTCAGTGCCTAGAGCTGGACTCGAGCATGTGACTCCCCAGGGAAAACCCTCCTGTGACTCCTCACTGCCTTCAGAAGACAGTCCAAGCTCGGGAGTGGCCCCAAAGCCTTCTGGGGCCTGGCACAGGCCCCGCTCTCCCACGTGGGAGCCCTCCACCCCTCACCTGCTCTCCTCCAGACACACAGATTGGAATGTATCAACCTCTCTCTTTTGTCTAGAGCCTTAAGCTTGCTGCATCCGCTGCCCAGTATACTCTCTCTCTCTTATCGTGACTCATTAAATGTCACTTCCTCCAGGAAGCTCTCCCAGCCTAAATGAGCTGCTTTAGTTCATTCTGAGGCTCACCCCGTACTTTTCCTTTGTGGCATTCCTCATTGTAATGATCTGGAACCCCCTCTTTATCTGATTCCCCCACCCCAACATGGGCTTTGTGAGGGCCTCCCTGTCTGATTTCCATGCCTGCTGCCAGGCACAGTGCCCAGGACCCAGGGGGAGCTCTGGAAATGTCTGCTGAATGACTCCATGGCTGGAGGCTGCGTGAGCCCGACTTGCAGCGAGTCGATCCAGGTTGGTAACCTGGGTCCAGCCAGGGCTGCCAGCGGTTCACGAGACCTGGTCACTCAGTCCCTGGGAAGCCTGGCCTGCCGCCCGGCCCCATCCTCCTGCCTGCAGGCTCTGCCTGGAAGCAGGGAAGGGGTTAAGTGTTTCTGGCGTCCTCGTGCTCTGTCTGCCGCAGTTCCCCCTTCCGGGGCTGCAGCCCCGAGGTTGGCCAGGAATGTTTGCAATGCAGAGCTGGAGGGAGGGCGGGCTGGTGGAGCGGGCCTGTGGAGGCTGGCCGGGCCGGCTCCCCAGTTGAGCAATCGCCCAGGCCCAGCCGGTTCCTGTAACTCCTGCCCCTCCTGCCTTTTCCCGCCCTGCCTGCTTCCTCCACCCTCGCCTGCCAGGCAGTGGGGGGCGGCCTGCAGAGGGGGGCGGGGGCAGAGGCCCGGAGAGAATGGAGGCTAGGGGTGGCAGGCAGTGGCTTCCAAGGAGAGACAGAGAAGGAGTGTAGTCTGCTACTCAGCCACCTCCGCCCAGAGAAGGCAGGGCCTTTGCCCAAGGTCACACAGCAAGGCACCACCGAACTGGGTCACACCCTGGATTCAACTTTTTTTTCCCCTTGACACCAGGCTGCAAGTCAACACAGCCAGGAGGTCGTGTTGCCACTCGGATGGGAAGCTCTGAGTCACAGGGCCCCTCTCCCAAGTGAAGGCAGAACCCCCTAGCTCTGGCCTGCCTATTCACTCAGGCCCTGGGGTCGCAGAGAGAAGGGGGCTCTCATGGGGCTAGATGCCCTCCCTCCTCAGCCCCTCTGCATCCCCTTCCCAGCACTGCCCACTGCCTAGCCTGTCCTGGGCACACTGGTCGCCTCCGTTCCTCACCTCTAGGAGTGTAGAGTAAGTGGCTGAAGGCCAAGCTTGGCTGGTTCTCAGCAGCGAAGGACCTTCATGGGCATGGATGTCCATTGAGGTCAGGCACCGACTGGGTTTCTTTCTCCCACACGTTTGGGGGACAGTGCTCCCGGACACTGCAGAATGAGCTCCGTCTGCCACCAGCAGAATTTCCCAGTGGCCTCTGGGGAGTCACTCAGACCCCATTCGAAGCCCTCACGCTTTGTGGGCATGGCACCTCTTTCTGGGTCTCAGTTTCCTCATCTGGAAAGTGGGACTCAGAGAGACTAGGTGGAGCAGGCAGTGCCCATCCGGCTCTGCGGAGGCTCTGGGTCCCTCGCCTTTGTGGTACCACAGATGTTTGGTCTGTTCGGGTCTTGTCAGGGTGTCGCCCTGTCTGGGCCTTGAGCTCTGCCTGAGCCCCAGGGGGACGGACTGGGCAGCTCAGAGGTGGTGCCTGGGCTGAATCTGCTGGAGTCAGCCTTGGAGGTCCCGGGACCCCACATCCCTGGGGGCGGCGTAGGCGACCCTTGTTAGCTGGACGGTCCTGTGACAATCTACATCCCTTCTACAGGTAAGGAGGCTTGTAGAGGAGTGGCTTGCCCTAGGAGAGGGATTTAACCCGGAAAACCACACCAGTAACTGTGAGTTTTCCCTCCCACAGTCTGCTCTGCCATTGTTTGAGTCTTTACTGTGCGCCAGGCAGTGACTGACCTACTTTAATCCAACATGCCTAAGAGGGAAGTATCCATGTTTTTTTTCAGGACACAGAGAGGTTGATGCACTTGCCCAAGGTCACACAGCTTGTACAGAGCAGAGTCTGACTTTGAACTCAGGACACTTGCCATCAGAGCCTGCGACTTGGCCTGTCTCCTCTGTACGTGGCATGGGATCCAGGCTCTGTATAGAGGGGCTGGGTCCCCTTGGGTTAGTGGCTTAAGCTGCAGAGCCATGAAGTGAGGGGAAAATCTCCAGTACCCACTGGGGTGGGGGTGGGGGAGGCACTGTGCTACGTTACCACTAGCACCACCAGGCAAAAGGAGCACAGAGGGGCCCAGCCTCTCCTTCTATAGGGCACACAGCAGGCTGAGCCAGGACCCACACTCATGGTGACGGCTTCCTGTCTGTGGCCGGGAAGAACCCCCACAGCTGGTTTGGCTCCATTGGACAGATGGACAGATGATGGCTGCCCCCTCCCAGGGCCTGCGGGCTGCTCGGCTTCGCCACCTCCTCCCGAGCAGGTTTCCTTTAAGAAACCAGAAGATTGATTTCCTGGCCGGCTCTGCGCCGAGGAGCCCGTCCAAATGGTTTGCATGTCTGCATTTTTTACTGCTCCGTTTAATATGTATGCAAATGCCGGCCGGCTGCTCCCCGCCTCGCCAGCCGCACGCACAGTCGCACGCGGCGCCCCATTAAAGCGGCGGCCCAGGCGCGAGCCTCATTCGAGGCGACGGGCTCGGAAGCCTGATAGATGGGGTGCGGGGACGGAGACAAATGACGGGCTTTTGTAATTTCTTTCTCTCTTTTTTGGGGGGAGGGAAGGGGCGCTCAAGACTGAAAACAGCAGAAGAGATTTAAATATATGCAAAATTGTTTGTGGGTTTGTTGGGGGGGGTGTTGTAGAAACCTAAACCAGGAGGAGAGGACTTGTCTGGGTTTTTCTCTGTGGGAGTCAGGCTGAGGCTGGAGGGGGAGCTGGAGCCCCGACAGTCACCTTCGCGGTGGGGGGGGGGGACAACAGCTCTGCTCCTGATCAGCAGGTGCAGTCCTATGGGAATCTTGGCCGCGGCGTCAGCAGAGAGAAGGAAACCGCGGCTGGGTTGCAGCGCAGTTTGCTGGCGAGGCCACTGTCTGCCAAGTTCCCCGTCCCACCCCCACTGTCTTCTCTTGGGCTTATAACTGCATAGGTATGTTGTCATTCACCTCTCCCTGAGCCCAAAGCCACACAACACTCCGCTGTCCAGGGGAAACCCAGGCTCCCAGGAGAAAAGTCCCCTGGGGAGGGTTGCAGGGGTGGGCTGGGGTATTTGGGACTCCCAGAGCCTAACCTCGGCCCCCACAGCCCTCAGCCCTCTCTTGCTTGGTGGAGTTAGCTCCCAGCTATAGAGGGGGTGACTTGGGGGTGGACCCCCATCCTTCCGACCCCCAGGGTCCTACCTGCCCCCACCTGCAGTGACCCAAGCCCACATCAGACTGAGCCCAAGAACTGAGCCCCAAATTCTCAAAATACTGTGTAAGCCTAAAATTCGAGGTGTGAGTTCTAAAGGAATTTTTCCTAATCTCTCAGGATTTTAGGCAACATGGCAGCTGGGGGACACATGTAGAGGGAACATTCCACAGAGGAGGCTCGGCCTAGAGACAAGGCCGTGCAGATGCAGACGGCTTGGGCGGGCTGGAGACCCGGGATCCTGTGTGTGCACATGTGCGCATGCCCGTGTGTCCCTGTGTTGGTGTGCCGGTGGCCTGAGGGTGGAGCGGCGTATGTTTCTGTACATGTGTGACAGCTGCACATGCGTGTGTCAATGTCACAGCACCTGAGAACCCTTGTCCTCGGCCGTGGGTTTCCATGTCCCCGAGAGTCAGGCCGCCCTTCTCCAGGTCTGCCCATGGCCTCCCGGTCCCTCCAGCCGAGCTCTGCCCCCTTTCCAGCGAAAGCCTCTGTTGGTTCATTTAGCCATCAGGCAGCTGTAAGGGGGGGAGGAGATGAGGATCCCCAAAGACTGAGGCAGCCCCAAAACTCCTCATAGGTGACGATGGATTACTGGGGGATGTGTGCAGCCTGCTGTCTGATGGGTAAGCCTGGGGTTTCTGGGCAAGAACCAAGGGGCACACACAGCGTACTCAGGAAGCTCTCCGTGCATGTGTGTGCGTGCGTGCGTGGGAGCGACGATCCAGATTTTCATATGGCGAGTCACTTACAATGCTGTCCCCTCCGGATGGGGAAATGGCTACCATCACCCCCACCTTTGGGGCGAAGGGAAGGTCCTTTACATCTGACTTGAGCTCCCCTGGGGGCAGCCTGGGCTTCAGGGGCTGCCGTCTCAGAAACGGCCCTCCCCACCCCTGGCCAGTGGGCAGCATCTGCCGGTGGGCCATCAGCCCCACGGAGACCAGCCTCACACTGGGGAGATGTGGATTGGGGTGTAGAGTGTGTGTGCGCATCAGAGCGTGTGTGAGAGTGAAGATGTAGGCATGAGACCGAGGGTGTGTGCCCATGAGGATACGTGGGCCGGGCCTGTGCGTCTGCCGGCAGCACACACACAAGTGAGCACGGTGGGTGTGTCTGTGTGGGGCAGGCCCGTGGACAGCGACGTGAATGACGGGAGGAACGAGGCTCTGTCCCATGCCTCTTGGAGTTGCCTTCACAAAGATTCAGGCCTGGGCGGGACCTCTGGGATTCTGTGTCCCCTCCCTCCCCGCTCAGGAGATGGCAGTAAGGACCACCCCCCACTCCTTGCATCAGTGTCCTTGGCCTTGACCCCACCTTCCTCTCATCTCTCTGCACAGCCCATGGCTGCATGAAGCCCGCTGCTCTACCTGGGAACGACCCCTGACCCCCAGCAGCAGGGATGGCGCCTGAAACGGGCAGGCACTTCCCAGACCCTAAGTCCCACGGAGGCCTGGAAGGTCCCATGTGACCCACTGGCCGTCAGGCCCCCTCCATCCGACCTTGCTCCCGCCCCTCCTCCCTCTCCCACGTTCACCAGCCCTGGAGTCCCAGGCACCTTCTGTCCTGGGGTTTCCCCGCAGACGCCCTCACTGCCCCACTGCCCACCCTCACCTCTGGGAGTCCTCCCTGGTCAGCCCCTGACTACCCACCTCCGCCCTGTCCCCGCCCACCTCCTCCCTGGTCTTGCCACGCCTCGCAGCCCATCCGCCTCCTTGTATGCCTCGTCTACCTGTCCACGCTCCTCTACCCCATGAGTCCTGAGAACCCAGGAAGTGGGGGTGCTCAGTAAGGTTCCGATGTCTGAGAGCTGGGGGCCCCACCCTCCGGCCAGTGCCTGCTCCCAGGGCCGAGTCCTCACTGCAGGCGGGGCTCATTTACCCAGGTGGTGACCCCCAGACCAAAGTCCCCCCACAACTCACCTATGTCTTGGGACAGTCCCACCCTTCTTCCAGACCTCCCCTGAGGGTCACCTTCCCTGGGCTGGTCCCGGCCACAGTGACAGCACCCACAGTGACGGCACCCCCAGCACTCCCAGCGAGCCTCCCCTGTAGCCTGTTTGCATCGCCACCTCAGGAAAGCCCTTTCACTGAGAGCCGTTTGGAGTGGACATCAGCGCTGTCCTTCTCTGAAAGGCCCCCTGGAGCATCGTGAAAATCCAGCCCCTGCCACCCATCGGCCTGAGGCCCAGAGGGCCAAGTGGCAGGAGCCCGGGGACCGGGTGGAGCCCTGGTTCCCCCCCAGGAGAAATTGCTGAGTTTGACCATTGCTCTTCGGTGCCCTGCCTCCGCCACAGGGCCTGCTCCCCACGGGGGCCTCCCCCCCATGGGGGCCTCCCCAGGCAGGCCGCGCTGGCCCCTCAGCACGTGCCTGTTGAAACAGACAAGTGAGAGGATGGAGGAATGGGTGCCTGCGTGGATTGGCAAAGCACTTCTGGGCCTCCTGCCCTGGGGTCCCCCAGGGGTCTGCACCCTCACTCCCAGCGGGTTGGGAGGGGCCGCAACCATGCGTAGACCTGCTGAGTCAGATCCTAACCCTGGGCCAGGGGCCACCATGGCTCGTGCTGATTTTGCTGATGGGGGTGGAAATGCCCCTCCCCACACGACCCGCCATTACTCATGGTTGGCATTTATCCCCAAGCAAGGGGTGACCCGCGGAGCAGCCCCAAGCCCCGCGTGTGTTCCAAGGAGGGGTGGCCGGAGGCTGGGCTGCAGGCAGGCACGGCAGGGGCCAGAGCAGCTGCTGAGTGCAGTGACCATATTTTCCTGAGCTGAAAAATTAGGGCACAGGATGTAGCTGAGGGTGCTGTCAGATGTGTTCATTGAATGAGTGCAAAAATCTTACAAAGGTATGAAAGTTAAAGTGTATTTAGTTTTATAGGTAATGGATTGTTTTTGCTGAAAAGAATCTGAGTTTCCAAAATCAGGGGGATTCTGGAAATTAATGGTTTGGTGGAACTAATATTCGGGGGGCAGTTGGGCTCCCCCCACAAACTGGGTGCTTGCACTGGAATGGGGACAGAACAGGCGCGATTCTGGCCTCACAGAGGTCATGCGGGGAGGCTGCCAGCCCCCTGTGATTTCACAATTCCGTGCTGTGCGTGCCCGCGAGAAGTACACAGGCGCACGTACAGAGCCCAGGGCCTTCTCTGCAGAGGTCCTGTCTGCGGTGAGACAGAGCCCTTTAGGAATTCACTGTTGAAGGGATGGGGGTGGAGGAGGGCGGGAGGAGCACATTCCAGGCAGGAGAAAGAGCACATGCAAAGGGCCTGTGGCACAAAGGCGTGCTGGGCGTTTGAGGGACAGGAGGGCGGCCCAGTGACTAGAATGTGATGAGTGAAGGGTGGAGGAGCTTGGAGGTGCTGGCGGGGGCCAGTCCAGGTAGTGCCCACTAGTCCAGAGAGGGGTAGACGTTCTCCTGCTGGCCATTGGGAGCCATGGACTGTTTGACCCGGTCACACATCAGGATGTTATGATAATGAAGATGATGACAATGCTGGTAATTGTAAGAAGTGTTTTAGTGAGTGCTTACTATGTGCCGGGCACCACTGCAGCCATTTTACAAGTGAGAAAAGTGAGGGCTGGGAGGGAGAGTGACTCATTCAAGGTCACACAGCTGGGGGACAGCAGAGATGGCACCACGTTGTGTCTGTCTCCAAAGTCCCTGCTCTTCTCCCACACAAAGCTGCCCTTGTCTGGACGTGGAAGGCCAAGGGACAGGCAGATGACCCCCGTCCTGCCTTGCTGTGGCGCTGCCTCCTCTCTGCTCTGCGTCCCAGGCCTGGGTGGGGACCCTAGGTCACAGGGTCAGCCTGGACTGGAAAGACTCAGCTCAGTTCCTGCCAGGCACAGAAGGGAAGTAGAGTTCGCAACATTCAAGGCTGAAGTTCTGGAGAAGTGGAGGCCCTGCCTGGTCACTGGGACACAGGTCACACCGCAGCTCCTGCAGCACAGCCCACTCACGTGCTCGGGAGTCGAGGACTGAGATGAAGCGACAGTGTCCGCAGCAGTGGGGTGGCCCCTGGTCCCCCGCTTCCTCTCGCAGAAGCAGGTCCAGGCGACTGCACCACTAGCGACTCACCAGTGGCTTTTAAAGATCCTTCTTCCCTCGGAGATCATCAGGGGAACGCCAATTGAGATCACCTGTTAGGATGGCTACAACCAAAAAGCTGCAAATAGCAAGTGTTGGCAAGGATGTGGAGCGAGCAGAAGCGTTGCACTGTTGGTGGGAAGGTAAAACAGCACAGATGCTGTAGAAAACAGTGTGACAGTTTCTCAGAATTTAAAAACAGAATTACCAGGTAAACTGGCAATTCCCCTTCTAGGAATAAACCCAGGAGAACTGGAAGCAGGGTCTCAGATATAGGATGTCCGCTGTGGCGGGATTATTCGCAACAGCCGAAGGAGGAAACCACCCCAGTGTCCATCAACACGGAAATGGCAAACAAAATGTGGTCCATCCATGGAATGAAATAGCACTCAGCCTTAAAGAGCAAGGAGATCCTGACGCATGCGTCAGTGTGGAGGAGCCTTGAAGGCACCCTGCTAAGTGAAACAAGCCAGTTGCAAAGGGACAACTACTGATGAGTGTGCTCGTGCAAGGTCCCTGGAACAGGCAAATTCGTGGAGAGGGTAGAACGCTGTTTGCCACAGCCTCGGTGGGGGCGGGGCATGGGAGTTGTCATCGGACGGATTCGGAGCCCTGGAGAGGGATGGTGGGGACGGCTGCCCCTGTGACATACTTACTGCCATAGAATGGCGCCCTTGAACATGGTTACGATGGTAAATTTAACAGATTTTCTAAGTTCTCTCAAGTTGTTAGCAGTGGGCTTTAAGTTACATTTGTAAGAAATAAGTAAAAATACCAGACGGCAGTTGTCATCAGAGCAGATAGGAGTCACAGGTACTGGTGCTCCTGGGTAAGTGACCTTGCCTCTCTGAGCCTGGGTTTCCCTGTGGGGCAGAGGGGATGATTATGATGCTTCTCTGCTGTGGCCGCTGGGAGGATGCCACGATGCCCCTGAGGTGGTCCGGCCAGCGGCCAGAGCAAGCACTCAGTCCCCTGCAACCCTGCGTGCTGACAGGTGTTCCCTGGGCCTTTGGGGTTTGGCAACACAAGCAGCAAAGGCCCTTGTGAGAGGAGAAGAGACCCCTTGCCCCATCATACGCATGGGGAAATTGAGGCCTGGAGGAGCTGGGGGAGGTGTCCAAGGTCTCTAGGCATCCCTTGAGCCAGAATGTATCAGTCAGCAAGGCTAGGATGTGCTGCAGTAACAAATGAGCCCAGCATCTAAGCGTTCCAACCCAGCGAAAGTTCGTTTTGCATCCAGCAAAGTCTGCATGAGCCCAGGCAATTCTGCAGGGCAACTGCCCTCCATGTGAACACCCGGGGACCCAGGCTGTCTCTGTCTTGTGGCGCCTCCATCTCCAGGGCCCGGAGGCAGAGAAAAGAGCCACTGGTCAGCACGGGTCAGTGTGGCTGGTCCTGGAAAGACAGGAGAGAACTGACTGTGGGTAAGCTCTGGAAATTTCTACTCACTGTCTTCGTGGGGTGGAGGCCAGTGACGGCTGTTTCCAGGGAACACATACAGTGAGCGGAGCCAAAGAGAAAAAGGTACAAAGCTGAAATGAGTCCCCGTCCTGCCCAACCCCCAGCTCCCTTCCTGGGCCGCCAGTCACCAGGCCTGGGTTTACAGCACAGTATATGTGGAGGTGACCCTCTTAAAATGCAAATGAGCATTTCTTGTTCTTTTTTCCTCCTTGAAGAAGCCGGCAGGTGATTTGTCATAGCCCCTTGCTCTGCCTGGGGGCAGCCCCTTCACGCTTACACAGTCAGTCCCCCCATTGGGTGTCTGGGCGGTTTCCAAAGTTCTGCTGTTATAAACAGTGATGCACCGAATCCCTGGTGCCTTTTCCCTTGCCCCCCCGTGTGAGTGGTTCTGCAGTTTAAGTTCCTAAAAATGGAATCGCCTGGTCAAAAGGGTGGGCACACCAAACAGTCTGACAGCCGTCTGGCAGCAGGGGCTGCCTCCAGGGCCACAAGGAGCTTTAATGAATAGTTGCTGCCCTGGCCGGGTAGCTCAGCTGGTTAGAGCATCATCCTAATACAGCAAGGTTGTGGGTTCGATCCCCGGTCAAGGGCCTAGTCATTGAATCAATCTAGTGAATGAATAAATAAGTGGAACTACAAATCGATATTTCTCTGTCCTTCTCTGCCCCTTCCTCTTTCTCTCTAAAATCAATAAATAAAATTTCTTTTTTTTTTATTTTAAAGAACAGATGCTCATGGTGCCCACTGAGTTCCAGGAACCAGGTGAGTTCTCCGTTGAAGTTTCCAAATGGGAGACTGAGGAGTGGGAAGAGGGGAGGCCCCTTCCAGGTCGGCTCTGCGATCCCAGCGCTAATGCTGCTGCTCTGCCCTGCCCACCTGCCACTCCGACAGCAGCGCCGCCCTCCAGGTCGCTGGAGTCGCCTGCCCACCGCTGTCCAGCGGGCACCTTTGGAGCCACAGTTCTGACCTGGGCTGAGCCCTGGCTCCCAGCCGGACACCTCAGGGGTCCCTGTTTCACTCTCAAAGGCACCCATGTGCCCCCGTGGGCTTCCTCTCGCATGTTTCTGGAACTCACCCTGGCCTCCTTGGCACTCACTCACTCACTCAAGGGGTCTAGCGCTTCGGCTTGTCTAGTGGCCACAAGTTCCTACTGAACCAACCGGTTCCTACCCCCCTCCTGTTGACATAGCTGCTGCAACTCTTCGAGAGAGCATCTCGGCGTTCGCAAAGTTTAGTCTTGTTGATTTTTAAATGCTCCTTCTCTTTTTGGTAACATCAGTACTGTTTCTGAGGGGGAAAACACTCTTATTGTAAAATCAATAAATTCAAACAATGAAAACGACAAGCAAAAAAGTGAAACATCACCAGCACTTCCCACCCAGAGATGACCGTGGTGAACCTTGGTTCTCAGCATGCTAACTGCCCCCGCTAATGACAGTGAACACCTTGACCTTCTTCACCTGGGGCAGGGTGGGGCGGCATTTGAGCCACCAGGATGGGTCTGAAAATCACCAGCCACCATGCCCTCTGCCCCGCCCCCAATGTCCCCTAGGGTTTACGAATAGCTTGAATCACTGTTTTAGGCCAGCAAGGGTGACACTGGCCACAGGAAGAAGAGGGGGCAGACAGATACCCAGAGGGGATGTTCCCCAGCACCTTCCTCACTGTGCTTGCGTGGAGAGACAGAAAGGCGTCTTCAGATCAGAGCCAGGTGCGTCTGAAGGGTCCACAGGGTCATCGAGAGGGTGGCAATGACAGGGCCTCGGGTGTCCCTGTGGGAAGCACAGGGAGCTGGGTGAGGACACCCCTCAGCATCGCCAAAGCCAGACCCAGCCTGAACCCCCATCAGCCACTGTCCAGCCACCTGAGCTGGGGCCAGTCCCTTGGTCTGTAAGATGGGGCAACAGTCACTGGGCCCTGGGTGAGAGGCCTGTGGGGAGGACAAAGGCGTCCTGAGGCCACAGCCCTGCTCCTGCCACGCACCTGGGAGCACCTAGGAGCTGACGTGCAGCACTTCCGGTGGTTCGGAGTAATAGTAACGAGGCCCCTGAGCAGCGAGGGCTGAAAGAAACCTCGGAAGCTTCGCCCCAGAGGGGGACAGGGCTGGGCTCAAACCCAGGATGTGACACCCAGGCCCCTGCGCCCAGCCCTCAGGGGAAGGCCGGTGAGTGGAGGCCACCCTTCCCCTGCAGCGTCACAGGGGAAGGCAGAGTACAGGGCCCTGAAGTTAGCTCGCGACTTCCAGGCTGGTCTCCGAGGCAGGGGAGGCTCGGATTCAGCGCCTCCCTGGCTTCCCTGGTGCTGACCTGGCCGGCCTGCTCTGAGAGGGGAGCTCCTGGCTTCCTGTCCTGCAGCTGTTTGGTCTGGGCCACCTGGAGTCTCCGTGGGGCTGGGGGGAGGAGGTGGCAGGGCGCTGGTGACGTGGAGCGGGTAACAGATGCCACTTAGACACAGACACGTAGAGGTTCCCAGGCGGAGAATCCTACTCCTTGGTCCAGGGGAGGGAGGCATCACCCCCTCCCCCGTCTGCAGATGAAACAGGCAGGCCCTGTGCTCAAGGCCACAGACTGGTAGCGGGTGGCCTCTCCACCCTGCACGCTTTGGCTGGGGCTGCATCCTTGCTGACTTTAGGAGCTCACGGCATGCCGTTATGGCTCGGACCTGTCCCTCCTTTGTGCCCGCGAGCGCTGGTTTGGCCCCAGAGAACAGGAAGTTAGCCCTTGGCCCCATCCTATGGAGAGGGAAACTGAGGCTCAGCAAGCTGAGGGGCCTGTCGAGGTCCCCTCCCGAGACCGCAGTCCCCTCCTCAGCCGGCTCCCACCTTCCCCCGGCTCCAGTGCCCCCAGTCCTCTGGAGGAAGATTTCCATGGTCCCGGTTGGGGGTGCCAGACTGCCAGCGACGAGGGTTTTTTTCATCCAGCCCCGCTGACTTGAACGACTCTTACCGAAGGCGGGGAGGAATTCGGGAGTGTGGCAGCCGGTCACCTCCGGGCGGCAGTGCCCAGCTCCAACCTGGGGTGGGGGCGAGGAAAGGGGGAGCATAGTAGGAGAGCAGGGAGGAGGGGGAGGGGGGAGGAGAGAGGGGGTTAGTGGGATAGAAGCC
>PVJI01020326.1:0-29144 GCA_004026765.1 Micronycteris hirsuta | reverse complement strand
GTTCAAAGATAAAAATCATTAAAAATGTCAAGACTCTAGCAGAGCATAAAAACAAGTGAATAAGCCTTCTGGCACCAGGCCTTGTGCAACTAAATAGGTCACACACCCAGGAACTGGTCCTGGTTCCAAGCCAAACAGGCAGAAGCTGCATGGCCTTTTATGACCTGGCACGGAAACGCACGGTATGGAAGTTTCATTTCCACCCTATTCTATCGGTCCAATAGCACAGAGGCCCCCCGCCAGGTTCAGCAGGGCGGTGGGGGTGGGGGGTGGTCATAGACCCCACCTCTTGATGGGAAAGAGTATCAAAGGATATAACAGCCTTTTTTTAAAAAGGTAAACAATAAAACCACATACATGCACACCATTTGGGGTGGTAATGTGCACAATTAAAGATAATATTTCCCAGACTCCCTTGATATTAAAATATGGCGTGTGACCAGGTTCTGGGCGATGATATGTAAGAAGAAATGTCATGTCAGGAAAATGGGAAAGCTAGCCCAATCAGGAGGCAGATCCTTCTCCCCTCGCCCTTTCCTTTCATCTGGGGTGCAGGTGTGATGGTTGGAGCACCAGCAGCTTGGACCAGAGGACTGAAGCTACAAACTGAGCTGGGAGTGGGCAGGGGGTGGGTAGGCGGGCGGGCAGGACAATAGAAGAAGCTTGGATTTCTCTTAATCTTGCAGCTGCTACACCAGCCCTGGACCACCTTACACAAGAAAGAAACAAACTTTCATCTTATTTAAGCCACCGTTGATTAGAACTTAATATCTTAACTGACACATTTTGTGGGAAGGCATGAGATCCCACAGAAGGAACCCCAAATGCTGCCTCATGCTAACTCTATTGTGATTCTTTTAAAAGAAAGGATTTTTCCAGCAAGATTTTTTTTTTTTTTTAATTACTGTTCTGGCTGTGCACCACAGCTGGTGTGATCTTCTCAGAATTCAAATCTAATCAGCTTCGTGCTCAAAACCCCTTGCAAGGCTGCCCGCTGCCACTAGACTGCAGGGTAAAGAACAAAGCCCTGGGGTCTGACCCCTCCCACCTTCCCAGCTGCACTGCACGCTGCCGCCTTTCGCTTTCCCACGGAGAGCCCGCCCCAGGGGGAGGACAAAAGAAACGCAGGGCCTAGCGACGAGGTCTGGAGTGCCTAGTCAAGCTGCACTTGACCAGATTCTCTGAGGACTTTTCAGCTCCTTGGACCAATAAAAATTCTGTTTTGCTCAAGCAACTTGGAGTTGGAATTTTGTCACCACAGCTTAAAGAAACCCAAATGGCACCAGGGTGTGGCTGTGAGGGGTTCAGAAATCAGCAGTGGTTGTGCTAGTGTCTGGCGTGGTCCTTCTGAGGCTTAGCAAGTGCCCTCAATGTGGCGATGTGTACCGGTCCACTCTTTTCATCTTTTCTTTTTTTAAGATTTTATTTATTTTTAGAGAGGGGGGAGGAAGGGAGAAAGGGAGAGAGAGAAACATTGATGGGAGAGAGATAAACCAATTGGTTGCCTCTCATGTGCGCCCCCGCTGGAGACCTGGCCTGCAACCCAGGAGTGTGCCCTGACCGGGAATTGAACCAGGGACTCTTCGCTTTGCAGGGACGATGCTCAACCAACTGAGCCACACGGGCCAGGGCTATTCTCATCTTTTCTGAAAATCACAGACAAGCGGGGGTTCCCAGAGCCAACGACGTCCTCTAAATGACATAGGTGGAAACATTCATGGGTGACGAATATGTTCACCATCCTGACTGCGGTGATAGTTCAGGGGTGTGTACACACGTTAAAATTTATCAAGTGGTTCACTTGAAGTATGTACAGTTTATCACGTGTCAATTTTACTTTAATAAAGCTGTTTTTTTAAAGTTAGTAAATTAGACATTAGATAAAATACAAGTCATTACGTTCTCCTTGTGCCCGAATTTCCTCAGATGTAGCATCGACTGGACATACCAGGTCTGTCTGGAAAAAGTCCAGCCTTTGTTAATATACCGAGAACGGTTTGCGCGACATCGATGTAACCTGGCAGCCAAGGAGGGCGGACGGGAATGCGTGCGTGTGAACAATGACACATTCACTGTACTATGAGTGCGGGGGCACTGTACACGCTGAGGGAGCATGCGCACTGTATTCAAAATGAGCGAGCAGAGCCGCAGATCTGCATCGAATTTTGTGTGAAGCTTGAACATTCCTCCGCGGAAACTATTTGGATGATTTGGAAGGCTCTCAGGGAAGATACAGTGAGTGCAGCACAAATAAACGTGTGGTACAAATGCCTCAAAGGTGTCTGAGAATCTGTTGAAAGTAATCCACGTTCTGGAAGGCCTGCAACAAGAGAGCACCTGAGAATATTGAACGTGCACGGGCTGCAATCAACGAGAACCAGCAGCTGACAGTGCGAGAACCAGAACCCGATCGGGGGATTCCGAAAACTGCTGTGTCCGAGATTTTGACGCAGGATCTTGGCGTGAAACATGTCACAGTAAAATCTGTTCCACGGCTTCTGCTACCAGGAACACCGTGCTGCAGTTGCTAATGAAAACCGCTACTAATGAACCAGATGTCCTCAAGAAGGTCATAACCGGAGATGAATCGTGGGTGCCTACTTTGAAGGGGACTGAGGCACCATTGTCCTGTGTACAATGTTTCTTGTATCTTATATCTTCTTCAATAAATGTCTCTATTTTTCATAGTACATGACTGGATACTTTCTGGACACACCTAGAATTGAGAATTAGAATTCTCAGTTCACTTAGAATTGAGAAGATACAATATTTTATTTAATCCTCACAACTCAGCAAGTAATTATCCCCAGTCTTTAAATGAGCAGCTGAGATGAAGCCACTTGCTGTGATTTTTCCATCCTGCCCCCACTCCTTAGAGAGCACATCCCAAAGCTGTAATCACTGACCCAGTATGGCACAGGTATGAGAACTAGCAAATGACGATCATGAATAACCCATGTGATGCGTTTGTATTCTTCATTAATATCACTTAGCTTTGGAGAAGGAAACAACAATTAACCAGACTCGTTGGCATTTTGAAGACTATATTAGGAGGCACACCTAGGGGGGATGGAGGAGTGGATATTTAGGGAGGGCGGAGTTGCTGTCACAGGGACCCTTCTGGGGGGCTCCTGTCCCAGCAGCCATGCAGTGGGAAGAGCCTTTAGCTCTGTGGGTGGCCCACATCCAAAGACCCCTCTGAGGACTCACTCCCCTCAGGTTGGTGGCCCCCGGGCCCCTGTGTGGGTAGGGGTCAGGCTTTTCTAAGCTCCTGGGATGGTTGTGATTTGTAATAAGAAATATGTAGATCTGGTCTTGTGGAAGAAAGGGGCCACTCGCAAAACCTGACAAGCTCAGGAGAGGCCTGCGTGGCAGCCCTACAAACTCAGAGACCTAAAGTAACCACAAAGGATGGTCTGAAATTAAAAATTTCTAACCATCCAGTTCAAAGCAGTTGATGGCGGTAGTCGCATCCTAGGCTGGTATCTTTCCCTAACAAAGGCCAATCTTTACCTTAGCCAAGCCTGTCTGTTGTCTTTTTGCATCTAAGATAATGTACCTCTGGAATGTCAAGATAGTTTCCTTTCTCCGGAGCCCTCTGGGCACAGTCTCCCACCAGAGCAGAGACCACCGGGGCCCCTCATTGTAATCTTGTTCTCCCACATACCATCCCTGTGTGTAGGTGTTCATTATTGACTGTGGTGGACCCACCAATGTAAAAGAAGTAGGTGTTTTACATTTTACTTTCTATCCAATCCCGGAGATCTCCCTAGTCTATCACCAGTGGGTTCCATGTAACCCCCATCTCCTCCTTTGATTGTAATACATAAACCATGGTGCTAAGTGGCCATTCTCCGGAGCATTTCTCAGTCCATCTAGATTTTGCTCCCCGGCAACTGTCATCTGTTTGGCTCAAATGAACTCATAAAAAATTCCCTACAGAATATTTTGAATATTTCTTACCTCGACAGTCTTCATCCTCATTTCTGGCTCAGAGCTCCCCAAAACCCTTGGGACTTTCTAAGTGATACAAGCATCTTTTGTTATACTAAGTCTTTCATCATTGGTTCCTGAAATCGCTCCAGAGCCATAAAGACCAAAGGGATGTCTTGTTCTGTCACCTGAGTTAGTATCAATGAGGTGACTTTTGGGAAGCCCCAAAGAATGGTAACCAGTACTGGTAATCTTTGGAACTTCCAGCCCCCCAGAGGAGACAGATTGAAGGTTGAATCGATCACCAATGGCTAATGAGTTAATCAGCCATGACTATGTAATGAAGCCTCCGTAAGAACCCAAGAAGACGGGGTTTCCGAGAGCCCCTGGGCTGGCGAACATGTGGAGACTTGGGGAGAGTGGTGCGCCCGGTGAGAGCATAGGGACTTCCACCTACCTCGCCCGATGCGTCTCTTCCATCTGGCTGTCCCGTGTCGTATCCTTTTTCCGTAAGCCCGCGATCCAGTGAGTGCACTGCTCTCCGAGTCCGTGAGCAACTCCAGCAAATAAACTGAACCCAGCAAGGGGCGTGGGAGCCTCCTATTTATAACCAGTTGTCAGAAGCACAGGTGACGACCTGGACTTGGGACTGGTGTCTGGGGGAGGGGGCAGTCTTATGGGATCTGATGCTAACTCCAGTTAAATGGTGTCAGTATTGAGTGAGATCACAGGACGCCCAGCCCACGTCACAGAACGGCTGGGTGTGTGGCAAGCCCACACACCTGGCATCAGAAGTGACGGACGCAGAGCTGTAGAGGAGTATGGAGAACAGAGGAGCCCCAGGAGTGTGGTGTTCTTTTACAGCCCGCGGCACTCCCCCCACTCCCCCTCACTGACCAGGCACAGGACTGTGCTCTCTGATATCTTCAGCCACAAGTCCCAGGGAGGACTCACCATGGGAGCTGTATCCTCCATCCACCAGATTCCTTTTCCCCTCAAGCTGCCCAGGTGACACCTCTGGACTCTGGCCAGAAGCCCAGCCCTGGGGCTATGCCTACCTTCCCACCACCCCCCCTCAGCCTGCTGCCCCCTCAGCCCTGCCTGGCCCCTCAGGCCTCCCCCAGCCCAGCCCTTCAAGCCCAGGGCCCACGGGATGTGCAGGTGCAGTTCATTAAAGTGATCCCGGAAGTGAGATGGGGACCCAGAGAGGACACAGGTTTGTGGGTCCCCTTTCTGTAGTATGCACTACACACATCCCCATCCAGAAACAGATCTGTACATCCACGGATCTTTCTGGATGGGGAACACCCCTCCTCAGGATGTTCACATGCAGGTACCGAACACAGAGAAGGAGCCCACAGCAGCCAGAAGGCTGTAAAGACAGCTGACAGAGCTAATAATGCACAACCGCTCAGTGTCCGTGTGACCCAAAGCTAACCACACGCTCTCTCTGTGCCTTGTGTCCCCTTCTGTAAAAGCCGGAATTGGGAGCTACTCATGGACCGCTGAAGGACTGAACATGTGTCAGACGTGGGTCAGCCTTGGAGTCCTTCTCAGAATGATGTTTTCAAACGTTGAAGTTGAAGTAGCATGTGTTGTATTATGAAGGAAACAAATTATATTAAAGACATGGTCATCAAAATCTCTTTAAAGAACACAACTGTGATTTAGTACCACACATGCTTCTTTGTTAACACTTAAATAACAAGATCAGGTGACAGATCTCATAAGCACTAGTATTTCAAAGTAATGATGAGTTAACATTTTGAGATACCCATAGCCACTGACAGAATATGAAAGTAGCTGTGTTTTCTGATGGTGATAAAGTCCCAGCCACTACTGATACCACGTGGTTTCTGTCCTACATTCATAATTAAAGGAAGCGCTGAATTTAATTAATGTTGAGTGAAGATCAATATCATCCATGGACCCTATAAGATCCCAGGTTAAGAATCCTTGAATTAATGCATATAAAATGCTTAGACTAATGCCGTGGCTGGTGGGGCTCAGTGGATTGAGTGCCAGACTGCAAATCAAAGGGTTGCTGGTTCGATTCCCAGTCTAGGGCACAAGCCTGGTTTGTGGGCCAGGTCCCCAGTAGGGGGCGTGCAAGAGGTAACCACGCACTGATGCTTCTCTTCCTCCCTTCCCCTCTTTAAAAATAAATAAAAATTGCCCTGGCTGGTGTAGCTCAGTGGATTGAGCGCGGGCTGGGAACCAGAGGGTCCTGGTTTGATTCCCCGTCAGGGCACATGCCTGGGTTGCAGGCCGGGTCCCCAGTGAGGGCCATGTGAGAGGCAACCATACATTTGTGTTTCTCTCCCTCTCTGTCTCCCTCCCTTCCCTTCTCTCTAAAATAAATAAATAAAATCTTTAAAACAAATAAAATAAATAAAAAATAAAAATAAATAAATAAGATCTTTTTTTAAAAAGTAATATAAAATGCTTAGAATACCACCTGGTACATAGCTTGGTAAATGTTATGATTAATATATCGTATTAGTAATATAATCCATTTATATAATTAAAACTATAACTACATGATTAAGATATTTTAAATATAATATATAAATAACAAATGAAAACTTCTGGGAGAAAAAAATACCCACAGATACCTGTCCAATTAGAGCCAGACTGAGCTTGTCGATCCAACTTGAGTACTATCTGGGATCTTTGAACGGGGGAAGGAGCCCCCCCAGACCCACTGGTGTTGACTCAGACTGAGAAAGGAAAGCAGCCCTGCCATGTGGGAGCTGGCCTGGGTCGCAACCAGCCAGGCCTGGGCACTCTTACGAGTTGTCTGATCCAGACAGTAGCTGACGTCCTGTTGATCATAAACAATTTTACAGAATGCCAATGTCAGACAGGCTGTTCGTGACTCATGAACCAAGAGAAAAACAAGGCCACTCTGTAATGATGTGTGAGCGCAAAACGTGAACATTTCCAAGCCACAGAAATAACCCAGCTTCCCCCTGGCCTAGCTCCCCCAGTGACTGCGGCCTCTTTACCGCTGAACAGCTTAGCCTGGCTCTGCCTTTTCCACAGAGAAGATTTATCAAGATCCCAGCAATATAATTACTCCCACTGCCTGACAGCATCCAGCCTAGAAGAAAACCCCATATCTGTGAACTCACGATCTCCTAACACAAGCCGCAATCCTGTAAGAAGCCCTTCCTTACACCCTCTTACCGGGACGCCCAGGGTTCCCAAGGCATGCATCCTGTCCCCACAAAGAGGGAGAAACCCAGCCTGTCTAACTCCAGGTGTGCTCCTGGTGGTCTCGGGCTGGAAGGCATGAGCATTACTTATTGTACACACTCATAAAATGCAGTGTCAGCTCCTTACGCTTATGCATTCCCAAACAACTAAAATCTGAAACGAAATTACAAATTACGACAGAACGTTATTACTATTATCACACCCAGGCGGCACTGTTCCGTGTAATGTCCCTGCTTCCCTCATTCATTTCCCACAACCTCCCTGTGAAATAAACCTTTGCCCATTTAGGATTAGGTCTGACTTCATTTAAGGGAAAAATCAAATAACAGACTTGCAAAAAGACAGTGGCTTGGGTAGCGGTTAGCTTTTGCTACATAACAAACTACCTCACAACTTAGTGGCTTAAACTAACCATTGATTTGCTCTGACTCTGTGGGTGAGGAGCCAGGCTGGGCCGGGGCGGGGGCGGGGGGGGGCGTGGAGGGCATGTCCCTGGGCCCATCGTCCACCTGCAGTCAGCTCTGGTCGGGGGCTGCTGTCTGGCTTCAGGCAAGGGTAGCGGAGGTGACTGGGCCATGCGCTCACTTCCGCTGGCAGGCCAGCCTGTGCTGGCTCCAATGGTGGTCCCAGGGTCCCAGGGGCAGCAAGCCCCACCCACAGCCCTTTCAAGCTTTGGCCCTTTTCCCCTTGATCGAAGCAGGTCAAGATTGATGGCCCAGCCCAGATTCCAGGGATGGAGAAAGAGATTGGGTCTTGATGGGAGAAGCTGCAAAGTCACATTACAAAGGGGTGAGCATACATGAATGGGTGGAATTTAAGATCTTAGTGGCAAAGTATCTACTTCGGGGTGTTTTTCTCTAGTGTTAAGAAGTCTGGGGAGCCAACTGAAAGAGCTCCCAATGACCAAAGGTGGAACAATTGGAGGGAAAAAAATTAAGTTGTACTGGATTATAACCCAAAGAATAAAATATCTTTATTGAGTCCATACTGATATAAATAAATGAATGAATAAATAAATACAAAAGATAACTCTCCTGTACAAAAGAATTTCAAATAATTTATGTAGATACAACACCCTTAAGGAGGGAACATAAGTCCCCACTCCTTAAGTGTGGGCTGTGCATAAAAACCTATTCCAAAGAGCAGAGCAGGGAAAGGGAGAGACGAGAAGGAACTTGTGGTGGAGAAACAGACAGTAATCAAAGTTCACACCTGACTGGTAGGTTATGTTGAGAGCGTACCTGCCCTCTGTGGAACAGGAAAACTGTTTCACTTCACCTTGATCATTTTCTCCCCAAAGCGCAGAATCCTGGTATAATCAGAAGAAAATCGTCAAAGCCCAGCTGAGGACATTTTACAAAATACCCAACAAGGTCATCGAAACAAGAAAAGCCTGAGAAACTGTCACAGCTAAGAGGAGCCTAAGGAGATATGACCACTAAATGTCACGTGGCATCCTGGGTAGGGTTCCAGAACAGAAAAGGAACATTCAAGAAAATCTGAATGAAGTGTGGACTTTTTAGTTAATAATAACATAGCAATATTGGTTCATTAATTTTGATAAATGTACCACACTAACATAGGATGTTAATAATATGAGAAACTGGGTATGGGATACATAGGAACTCTCTGTACTACTTTGGCAATAATTCTGTAAACCTAAAACTGTTCTAAAATTAGAAGTTCATTAAAAAAAAAAGTCTGGAAAGATCAGTCCAGGCCAGGGCTGATATAACAGCCACGGGGTCATCCATGTCTTGGGCTTCTTCTAGCTTCGTCTTGCTCCTTGTGGCTTCATCGACGAGGTCACTTCTTGATCCAAAATGGCTGCCGGGGCTCCAGCCTTCGTGAGTGAGTCCCATGTAGGACTATAGTCTGTCCTCAACCCCCAACAATGCTCTGTCCTCCCAATCATTACATCAACCAAAGGGAGTTGGGCGGCAGACACCAGAAAGTCACTGACCGAGGGGCCCATCAGTGGCCAGGGAAGATGCACCTCCAACCACCCTCTGCCCGTGTACCCACCACTCAAGCTTCAAATTCCCAGGAGAAACTCTTACCGGCCCAGCCTGCAGTCAGATGTCCGTTAACACCAGGGAATCCACTGTAGTCAGAGGACAGCACACACAAATCAAACACGGCCAGTGGGAACACTGCAGTGATGCCCAGTCAGTGTGCATCTGACACACATTCCCACCTCTGGCCATTTGCACAAGCTATTGCCATCCCTGTAGAGAAAAACGGTGTGGTTCCACAACCTGGGAGTAGAAATAAATGCATATTTTTGTTTTAAGGCATATTTTTGCTTACAAGGACTGCGATCCTTGGGGCAGGTGTGCAGATGGGTGCCAGGGCAGAGAGTTGAGGGGAAAGAACTAACTTAGTTTTCCCAGAAATGTAAGCACGAACAAAAATGTTCCCAGCCCACAAACATCTGTCTCCAAGGAAACCAAACCTCCCTCACTCTGGGAGGCTCTGCGCTGCTGCCCTTTCCAGCAGGCATTACCTAACTCACCCACTCGGAATGATGATAATGACGATGAGAAAGCTAGCTGACATTTTTTGAGGCACTCAGCTGGGTATCTGACCTGCATCTCTCATGGAATGCTTGGTATTATTAATAGCCCTGTTTTGCAGGTGAGGAAAACTGGGGCTCAGAGAGCTCAAGTGATTTATCCAAGGTCACACAGGAAATGGAGCTAGGAAATTGACCAACCCCAAAATGGTCAGTTCTTAGGGCCCCGAAAACAGGGTACAAAATCATTTAACAGGTGGGGAAAACAAGGCCCAGAAAAAGGAAAAGGTTGGGGGCATGCATTTGCGCATCGACAGGGCTTCTGTCCAGAGTTTCACGTACCTTAGCTCACCCACGGCCTGCAGGGAAGCACTGCTCCTGCTTCCCAGAAGTGGACGCTGCAGCGCAGCAGCGGGAAGCCCCTGGACAGGGTCCCACAGCTGATGAGGGGCAGGGCTGGGACGCCACCAGAGTCCCCCTGAGCTATGCCTGTGCTTTATCCCTCCGCCCTGAGTTCTCAGATTCAGCCAGGTCTGGCTGCTGCACCCTCGGGCCATGCTGTGCTGTGGGGGCGAGGGCTCTACCTGCTGGCCAGCTGAGGAGCCAGGTGGGGAGCCAGGTGGGGAGCCTGCATGAGCTTGCTCCCCTAGGAGATGAGGGTATTCAGTGGGTGGCCGGAAACGGGCTCTCGGGGGGCCAGTGCCCCCACAGAGGAGGGGTTGGCAGAGGGGCTGGCGCTGTAGCCTCTGAGGAGATGAGAGGCCGGGCCTGGCAGAGCCTCCAGATCCGAGGCAGCTTCTGCCTGACCTCACCTCCCTGCAGCAACCAGAGTTCAAGTCCCGCCTGTTCTCTGAGCTCTAGGTCCCCCATTTGGACATGAGGAGGTTGGACTCAGCGGTTGCTAAGGACCCTCTTAGCCCTGACATTGTAGGGTTCTAGGATGCCGGCATTAGCATCTGCTGCTGAGTAAGAATCATCACAAACTTGGTGCCTGAAGACGACAACCCTGCCGTTTCTATAGATCAGAAGTCTGCGCACCGCGTTGCTGGGTTCTCTGTGCAGGTCTCACCAGGCTGAGGTCAAGCTGTGGCCTGGGCTGCGTTCTTCTGTGGAGGCTCAGGGTCATCCGGGTGGTCAGCAAAGGTCAGCTCCTTGTGGCTGCTGGCCGGAGGTCACTCTCAACTCCTAGAAGCCACCTCAGGTCCCTATTTGCCCCACCTCGCTCCTCAATATGTCCCCTATAGGCTCCCCCTTCAGAGGAAATCCAGAAACTGACACTCCTCACCCTCCGCCCAGTCCACCAGCTCTCTCCTCTCCCGCCAGGACCGGTGCAGTAGCCTCCTCACCGACCTCCCTCCTTCCCCACTGCCCCGCAGCGCACCCTCCACCTGGCAGCCTGGGGCAGAAGCTGGGGTGGGTATTAAAATGCAAGTCCGGTCCTATCCCACATCTGCTCAGACCCTCCCATGGGTTATCAGAGTAAAAGCCAATGGCCTTACCAGGCCCTACACGGTCCAGCCCTGTTACACACCGACCCTCCGCACAGCCCCCACCCCCTCACTCACTCCACTCTTGCCACACTCATCTCCGCGCTGCTCCGCAGACACACCAGGTGCCACCCCTCACCTCAGTTCACCCCGCAGACAAAAGCACCCTCAGCACCCCCCACCTCCTTCCAGCCTCTGCTGAAATGTCACCTGGTTGGTGAGAGCTGCCCTGACCCCCTATTTAAAAGCATGATTCCCACTTCTGGTTGAGGTAAACATACACTTAGCACTGGGCCCAGCCATTCCTCTCCTGGCATTTACCCAAGAGCAATGAAACCATGTGCCCACAAGGAGTTGTCCACGAACACACACGGTAGCTTTACGTGTGATGGCCACACAGTGGACACAGCCCGATGCCCACCGACAGGCTGCTGAATAAGCGAGATTGAGACATTTCACCCACAGACTACCACTCGGCAATAAAAATGAACACACACACAGCGGCATGGATGAATCACAAATGTATTATGCAGAGAGAAAGAAGCCAGATTCCGTTTGTATCGAACTCAGAAAAAGGTCAACCCAACCGACAGTGCAGGAAAACTGACCAGCAGTTTCTAGGGGGGAGTGGGTGGGAGGTGGGGATTGTCTGCGAGGGGGTCTGAAGGAGCTTCACAGGTTGAAAGAGTCTATAACTTGTCTGAAGGGGCGGATACTCTGATGTCTACAACTGTCAAAAATCTCTGAATTATATACCTAAAATGGGTCCATTTTATTACCAGTTATACCTCAATAAGAAGGGGAAAAGCCTAGAGCCCCCCCGCCTCCCTTCCCCACTTCATTTCTCTGCACGGCATTTCCACTCCTGTAGGCACTGGCAGCACTTGAACGTCAGTTCCACAAGAACGGGAGGTTTGGTTTTGTTATCTGCTGTGTCTTCAGCACCTAGAAGAGTATTTGGCATGTCACAGGTGCTTAATGAATATTGGGTGGATGGCTGGCTGGCTGGCTGGATTCAGTCGCTGAAGGTTCCGAGCGAGTGGACAGATGGCTGTTTCGAGGTGTCCGTTCGCCCACCCGGAGTTTGCGAGGCAAGCACCAGTCAGCAGGGCCCGGGAGGCTGTGGGACGTGTAACCCTTCCCCCCAGGGCTGTGTCATCGCTCAGGCATTCGGACGACGCCGTACCTGGGCTGTGTCCTGCCCACCACCAACCTTGGCAGGAGGCCCAGCCCGGAACCTGACGCACATTGGCTGGGGGTTCCCGTGGGTGCCGTGTGTGTGGAAACCAAAATATTACCGTAGGGTGGAGCCACAGAACCACGCTGGGCAGAGCCTAGAATGTGGTCTGTGGTTGCCCAGGGTGGGGGCAGGGAGGGAGCAGACTGGACCTGCTGTCTGTCTGTCTGTCTGTCTGTTTCAGGTTTCTTGTTGTCTGCTTTATTTCACTTTTATAATTTTTCTGCATAGCTGATGCACTCACATGATTCAAAATTCAAAAGGTACACAAAGTAAGAAGTGAAACCCCTCCCACCCCCGGCCCCAGCCAGCTGGTCTCCCCACAGGCAGCCAGCGTGTAAGGCTCCCTGTGCAACTCTCCAAGAAGATTCTATGCCGGTACAAGAGTGTGTGGACACGTATCCCGGTTTCCACAAGCATAGCACACCGTGCACGCCATTCCACACCTTGCTATGTTCACTGAGCCAGGTATCTCGCCATTCCACATCAAACGCACACAAGGCATCTTCAACGGCTGTGGAATTCCATCGCTTGGCTGGGCCATAGCTGCTTTAACCACTTTAACCGCTGGGGACATTTGTAACTATTTGCTATGACAAACAATGGTGTAATAAATAACATTATATTCTTTGAACAGGAGCATTTTATACTTAAACAGTTACTTTCCTACACTTAATCAGTGAGAATGATCTACTAAACGTTTCTGAGATCTTGATTCTCACAAGAACTTGGAACTCTGGCCCCACTGAGCCCACATTTGAGGGTGGTGGTTGGCTGGGACAGAGCCACCCTGCCCCTTGAGCCAGGCGGGCCCCCTGCATTTACGACTGACTGCGCCACCCCGTTTTGCCAAGAGGAACATGCAGACTCAGATGGGGTAAAGCGTCTGCCTGAATAAACGCCACAGGGTCTCGAGGAGCCCAGGGCGTGAGCGCTGGGCCTCAGCCACCTGCAAACTTACCTCCCTCTCCGCCTCTGCTCTCTCTGGCGGTGTGACCTTGGGCACGTGGCTTCACCTTCCTGTCACTCCATTGGTACCCACTCCACAGTGGTGCCCCTTCCAAGGAAGGAGCTCCCCTGGGGGCACTGCTCTGTGTGGGCACATGGTAGGTGACTAGTTACATTTTTAAAACCCAGTCCGGGCTAAGGTTAGTTCTGATAATGTCCTGGGATTTTGCCCTTAAGGGATTTGTCCGATGGGCAGACACTGAGTGGAAGGTCGATGGAGACCCAGCAGTCCCCCCAAAGTAGCAAAGGTGGGATTTGAACCCAGGCACCTGGCCCTAGGTGCTGTTCACTGCCACACCTCGTCTGGGACCAGACGTCCAGGGGCCGGCGGTGAAGGGAGGGCAGTGGTAGTGACACTTGGCTTCAGTCCTGCCACCCTACATGCGCACGCACACGCACACGCACACGCGCCGGCAGTACGGGCAGGGCCAGACCTAGGGGCCAATAGGAACTGCACTACGTCCTAGCTGTGTGAACTCCAATGAGGCAGCTGTCTCTGAGCCTCAGTGTCCCCACTGGTCAGGCAGCCACCACGCAGAGCGAAATCAGACATGGACTGAGAAAGAGCTTTGCAAGCTGCGAAGGCTGCCGGCCTGTAGGGGATTAAGGGATTTTATGGCCAGGGGACACTGAGGGAGGAGGGATAGGTGGAGAGGGAGGCTGGGGACATCCAAGAGGCCCACTTTGCCCTTTAGAACCTCCCAGGACGGCAGGGCCCAGCTGTCAGGCGGCCTCGATCCCGGCCCAGCGCCAGGCTGGCAGGCTCCAGGCGGAGCCCCCTGGCTCCAGCTGGATGCCACGGTGAGGGTAAGGGGCCCACCCAGGGCCTGGGCTCGGCTATTTTCATCCCCAGGAGGGCCAGGGAGAGGGCCCTAGCTCCCTTCCTCCCCCACAGGTCCTGTCCCTCCGCCTAGAGACTTCCTTTCCAAACCCAGAACCTACCAAAGACTACAGAGGCCCCACAGCACAGCTGGGGAAACCAAGGAACAGAAAGGTGAGCAGGTTATCTAGGTGACTGAGGGGCTGAAACCCAGACCTCCTCATCTGCAGGAGCCAGTTCCTTCCAGCACGCCTCTTGCTCACCTGTTTTCACTCATTCCTTCACCCCACAAATGTTATGGAACACCTACTGTTCCCAGGGAATAGGGACATACCCTAAAGCAAAGAAAGCCCCAGCCTCCTGGAGCTGTGTCTCTGGATAGAGTAGGTTAGAGTAAGAGACAGGAAACAGACAATGTGTACGTTAGAGAGTGATGGGTACTTTTCTAGAATGAATGAATGAATGAATGAATAAACAAATCAACCAACCAACCAACCAGGGTAGGGGACCAGTGAGTGCTGGACGCTGACGGTGTAGCTGGGGAGGGCGGTAAGTAGGTGGGTCAGAGGACCTCTCTCTAAGGAGGTGACATGCAGGCAGAGAACTGAACGAAGAAGTGAGAGAACGAAGCATGTGGATGAGTGCGGCAGGGTAGATACTGGCAATGAAAAGGGCAAAAGCAAAGGGCCCGCGGTAGGAACGTGTCCAGTGTATTTCTGGAACATCAGGGAGGCCGCGTGACTGTGCAGCGTAGGTAAAGGGAGGGAGCGTGAGAGGAGTAACAGGAACCCAGATCCTGAGGGCCCCACGGAGCAGCCAGACCTTTGGGTTTTATTTCAGGCTGCCTGGAAAGGCAGACCTTCACATTCTTCAGAGACTCTCATAACGCCGCACAGTCTGGCTCTTAATGCTCCGGGTCTGGCCCCACGGGGCTCCCCGCCGCTCCTAGAACTACGGCTCCTCCCACATGCCCTCCCTTCAGCCTGGTATCTTTTCCTACTCCCGCTCCCTTCAGCCTGGTATCTTTTCCTACTCCCGCTCCTTCTTATCCTTCACATCTCAGCTCAGATATCTCCGGCTTCCAGGCCTCCCCGGCCAGGTCAGCAGCCTTTCCCCCCTCCGGGACCTAATCGTGGCGACCACAAAATTATTGGGGTGATCGATTAATGTCTGTCCGAAACGTAGACAGCCTCCCAGGGGCAGATGTTTTGGCTCTTTTTGTTCACTGCCGTATCCTCAGAGTGCAAGCATTGCACGGCACACAGTAGGCCCTAGTAACTCTGTTGCATTAATGACAACTGAATATGGCAAGCACTTTATAAAGACCTCATTCCATTCCATTTGATCCAGTTTACAAAGCTCAGAGTGGCGAGGCAGCTTGACCCCAGTCAGACAGCAAGCGAGCGGCAGCACCAGGAAACCCCGGTTTTTCTGATGCGCAAGCTGGGAGTTCCCCCCAAGACTTTTACTGGCACACATAGGCTGCTGCCGGCTGGAAACCGGCTGCCACAACTCCTCCATGCCTGTACTCCTGCCGTCTGGCAACATGACGATGAGACAGAAACTGTTTCTCCATCCCTTGAAGCTGACTTGGCCCGGTCACATTATTTGGGACATTTGTAACCACAACCAGAGCCATCAGAGCTTGTCCTTTCTTGCTAGACATGGAACTCTGAATTTACCATGTGAATGACCCCAAACTGGCCACAGAGAGGTGAACTGAGGCACCCCAGCAAACAGCGTGCCAACTGCCAGACATGTGAGGGAGACTCTCCAAACCACCCAGCCCCCCACTGACTGCAGCGACATGAGTGAGCCTAGGTAAGACCAGGACTGCCCAGCTGAGCCCGGACTGCCGATTCATGGAATAATAAATCATTGTCTTAGGCCCCAGGGTTTCGGGTGGTTTGTTAAGCAGGAAAAACTAACTGATACACATACCTTTGAGTACACACTGTGCAGACAACACCTATACACATATGCATATAAACTAATGGCCTTCCATTGAAAATCGGTCAGCTCCCACACAGACACTCCCACGCCCCTTCCAGGTCACACACACGCACCAGCCACCACCCAACCCCACACACATCTCTGTTCCAACGATTCTCCCGGCTGCTCACATGTCCATGTAAATGCCAACCTGGACATGGGAGGGCTGACATGGCCCCAGCTCTATGTCCCTGGCACTGGCCAGCACAGTGCACAGGACACAGAGGGACCAAGCAGATTTTTGTTGAACAGACAAATAAAGCAAAGGGCAAAGAACGGGCCGTAGGAAGGCAGGCGGCGCCAAGGGGTTCCGGTGGGTAAGCAGCGAGACCCGGCAGCAGGGGCCCCACTTCAGTGTCCGTCCCTCTTCGAGACACACGTGGGCAGGGACATTCCGTGGTACTCCCAAATGCTTACCTTACTAACTGTCCTTGTGCTTGAGATTCTATTTTTAAAACTGGTTCCTCCGCTTTTATTAAAAAGTGGAGGTTGTTAAAAAGCACTAAAGGGTTACAGGAAAGCAATTAGAACCAATAAATTATCTTCTCTGTGTAACTACAGGGAAACTGAGGGCATCTGAGAATGAAGGGAGGGTTAAGAAAAAATTAAGGCAATGAAAAGCAAAGCAGGTGGGTAGTAACTCCAGGAAAAAAACAAACAGCTTCACAAGGAAGAAAATGTAACCATAACTGTGACTTGGCTTGGCAGGAAACGATCTTATAGAGTTATATATAAATAATACTTAATATTCCCTTAATGGGAAATCGTGACAAATGTAGATCGAAAGGAAAGGAGGGTGAGTACAGTTAAATCTTCCTTGATAATAAAAACAATAAAAAGAAACAGTTTTGACCACTCACTGGGTGATGTGTGTTGTTCTAGGCACTTTACACATTGAACCCTCACAACTATCCAGCAACGGAGATATTCGTAGTACTCTCATGTCACACGTGAGGAAACTGAGGCACAAGGAGGTTAAGTCACTGGCCCAAAGTCACAGGGTCAGTTGGGGGAAGGGCTGGGGGTCCAAACCCAGGCGGTCAGGCTGCAGAGGTCGGATATGAAGACATCAGACCAGAAAGTAGGTAAATAGTTGCCTAAAATTAATTAAAAAAAAAAACAAAAAAAAACCCCAGCAGGAAAAGCATGTTACTTAGAAATACGGAGAAAAGTACCAGAAGAAGTTGTTTAAAGAGTTGAATGTCATTGCCTGGGGGAGCGGGCCGGGAGCGAGAAGGACAAGGCCAGAGAATGTTCTGCATTAGCACTATTTAATTTATATAGATTCACACCCACGAGACGGGGACAGGAAGAGAAGGAACAGGAGGGAACTTTCCCCACTGACAATGTCGTGCCTGTACTGTGACTGGGGTTGAGGTATAGCACGCTCTTGTCTGAACTCAGGAGGATTTAAGATCTGTGCGTCTTACTGTTTGTGAACTTTACCTCACCCCTAAAAGATACAAGAACTGTAAACAAATACTATTGAACTACAGCTAACGATACGCATGTTGAAGTGCCTTTAAGGGAAGTGTACTAATGTTTGCTACTTCAAAAAGATAAGCCGTCTTAATTGATGGATAGATGGATAGATGAACAGATGCCTTATAAAGCAAATCTAGCAAAATATTAAGACTTGTTCATTTAGTAGGTAGGCATATGTGTTCACTGCATAATTCTTTCCAATTTTCTTTAAGTTTGAAATTTTTCTTGACAAAGTGTTACAGGAAATATATGACTATATTATCTGAAAAATAGTACATTTTAAATATCCTGAATGCGGTGTTCTGTTGTGGGCCTGGAGGGACCCACACAGCTCTAAGCCCTCCCAGGTGCATGTCTAGCTGGCGGGGACAACTGTCATCATGAACCTAACCATGTCCCCGCCTTCCCCTGGGTCCTAGAGTCAGGGAGCTGATTCTGCAGTCCCTCCATGCTCCCCCTGGGTGTCATTCAGGATGGGGGTCTCCTTCCCTTGGTCCCTTCGAATGCCTCAGTAGCAGAACCAGAAGCCTGTTACTGTACCAGGGACAGCACCAGGCCCCTCTAGCTACACCCCATCCTCTGCCAAGAGGGAAAACTGAAGTCTGGCAAGTGGGGTCAGGCGCCTTTCCCAGGGGCCCATCACACTTTCATGACAGAAGTGAACAGCCAGGTTGTCGGGCTCCCAAGCCCACGTGTATATAATTAGCTGGTGGGAAATAGATTAGGGGGCAGATCTCATCTCTGCCTAATTAGGGGGTAGGCAGCTGGGGCCAGTCCGGCCTGGGGGAGCTGCTGTGGGGCCCAGGAAGCCCCAGGGGACTGGGCAGCAGCTGCAGACCCTCAGAGGGGCTGAAAGGCAGCGGCTGCCACTCGTTGCCCTTCACACTCCAACTGGAGGGGGAACAATGGAAGGGCTGTTTCCATAGATCCCCAAGGCAGAGGCAGGTGAGGCTGTGGAGGCTGGCAGGCTAGTCGGGGGGAGCAGGGGAAGCCCCAGCTGCTCCCTCCACAGATCCCCACGTGGGAAGGTGATAGGCTCCAAACCCCTGGCAGAGGGGACATCCTCCAGAACCAGGAGACCTCTGTTGGAGAAGCCAAGGCTCAGACTGGCACCTTCCCCACTGTTAAGAGCCCCTCCCTGCTCTCTTCCCAACAGACCCTCCCAATGCCCTTCTCAGCTACCCTCGGGCCCAGCTCATGGGAACAGTTCTGGTCTTCAGGCGGAAGTCCCTAAGCATACCCGCTCCATATTATGTGACTATGTGCTTACTGCTTAGCTGCCTGTCCCCTCCCCATCCCAAGACTATGGCAGGGCCTGCATCTGTCTTACCCACTGCCGGGGACCCAGTAGGTGCTCAGTAAAGTGACCAGGAAGAAAAGCTGCCAGGATGGTGAAGAGGTGAGGCATGTGTCAAAAGAATCAGGGAGCCAGAGTGCTGCTGACTGCGGGGTGTCCACACACAGCCCCAGGCTACTACCCCTTCTGCTCTAAGACAAGAGATGACCTTCTAAGGCAACCTTCGAAAGGCCACCTTGAGGATTTGATGACAGGATAAATGTAAAAGGGTCTGAGTCCAGCACTTAAGCCTCCTCCAGGAACAGGGGGCTCCCAGCCGCAATTTCTTCACATGTGAAATGCAACCCACGTTCTCCTGTGTCTGGGGGCTGGCAGGTCACAGCAAGGGGCAACACTTAGCACAAAATTCTGGCCAGGGTGCCCAGGGGGGCGGGGCTTTGACATTTCAAAGGATAGCACCTCTTCAGAGCCTGCCCAGACTATCCACCTGCCCTTATCACTCCTTTGACATAGGGACCAGGAGGCCCAGCTGCTACGTTATCAAACCTGCTGGGTACCTGTGGGCAGGTCACCGCCCGCCCTGTGCCTCAGTCTCTTCCTCTGTGTCATGAGGGGTGGACTCCATTCTCAAGGGCTCTGACAGACTCCTCTTCAATAGCCCAATTTCCCCGTGTTTCCCTGAACTACCAGGCCTAGCCCAATCCCCTGGGGACTGGCTGTAGACTCTCAGAGACAGACAGACAGACAGACAGACAGACAGCTGGGCTGACCTGGATGTTTGTCAACAGCCCAACGGAAATCTCCTCTTTATGCTTAAAATAAAACCTACATCAAACCTGTCACAGGGCCCCCATTAGAGCTTCCTGTTTCTGAGTGCTGCAGCTCAGGCAGCCAGTGTGAAAGGAAGCACCACGGAGCCCCTCCCCTCTCCCACCCAAGGGAGGGCAGAGGCCACCCAGGCTTTCATCCTTTGTGTCCCCAACCCTAGCACCCGCTGCTCCACCAGCCAAGGTGAGGTCTCCTAACAGGTAACTAACCAGTGGGGGAGAGAGCAAGGAGCTGAGAGCCTGGGCCAGCCAATTTCTCCCCCTTCCCCCAACTCAAAGAAGACGGTGCTGTCCGACTCTTCCACTGAAGCCCAGAGAGGGAGACTGGCGTGACCAGGGTCACCCAGCATTGGAGCCAAGTCCACTCATTTTGTGCTGTCACCCCAAATCCCTCTTCCTCCAAGAACCCCCAATTCTATGGCCTGTGTAACCTCAAGTTTAGGGTTTGCCCTCTCTGAGCTTCCTGTCCCCTTGAAACTGGGCAGGGGGCGGGGAAAGCCCGAACACTCATAGCCGGGAGGGTCCAGGGCCATGTCAGCCTTTCCCCTGCAGTTCCTCTTCCTGGTCCAGGGAACAGGCCCCAGGCCCCAGCCCCGGCCCCGGCCCCAGCCCTAACCCAGCCCGCTCAGTGCCTGGACCGTTTCTTCTTTTACGAAGGAAGTGCACCAGCCTCCCTGAGGATCCCTCAAGCCAGGCCAACCGCTGACCTCACAGACCACCAGATGCTGGGGAAAACAATTACTAGGTTTGAAGGCCCTACCCTGAGACTTCTCCCACCCCTGCCCCTTGTGAACACAGAAGAATCTGATGACCCAGCCCTTGAAAAACAAGCATTTGTGTTTATTAACCAAAGGAAGGGAAGCCAGAGCAGTGCAGACTCCTGCCAGTTCCTGCTGAAGTCTACCCACCTCGGCCAGGCTGCCAAGGCCTGGAAGGAACAGCGGCTAGACCACTCTTCCCTGCCCCCACCCCAGGGTGAGTTCCCAGGGAACCGGGGCCCACCGAGTAAGGAAGAGGAAGTCAGCAAAGGACAGCGGCCAAGGAAGGAAGAAAGCAACAGAGCCACTGGGGACACAGGCCTGGTAGAGACGCTTGGTCCCTCACTCTCAGTGAGGAGGGCTAAGTGCCCCAAACCCATGAGAGGAACCAAGCAGAGGTACAGTCATGTCAGAACCCCTACATGTGAGAAAGGGGGGGTCCAAGGTCAAGAAGCAACTCTCTCCAGGGTCAGTCCTTTGCTAGATGGATGCTGGCCCAGCCTCTGAGCCTTCGCCTCTAGACCAAGTTCACAAAGGGCAGCAGTCTCTGGTCTACCCCAAACCAGGGAAAGGGGGCAGGAGAGGTCACGGGGCCACTTGCCTAAGATCTGTCCTGTGCTGAATGCCAAGTCCAGTGGAGGCCTACCCCTCCACCGCTGGAGTCTCGCGGGCTTGGCGCAACCCGTAGAGCCACTTGATGACCCGGGCATTGCGCTCAACCACCGACACACCGTAGGGGACGCGCTCCACCGCCCGCTCTTCAACAGTGGCAGAGCTGCGGTGGGAGCAGCCCCCCTCAGAGCTGCCTGGCCCAGCACTGGGTCCAGCCAGTGACACTATGTCTGAGCTGGCCCGCGCCAGGTGGGCCACACCCAACCCCCGTGCCTCCTCTGGATCCAGGCCGCAGAAGTTGAAAAATCGCTCCAGGTCAGCTGCTGCCCGTGAGAAGCACTCACTCAAGTCTGACTTGGAGCGTTGCAAACCTGGGGGCCGGGCTGGACTGGAGGCAGCTGTGCCTGGTGATGGGCAGGGCTGGGCAGGTGAGGTCGGCAGGGGACGGACATCTACTCGGCGGACTGCAGTCGTATTGGGCGGCGGGCGTGGGGGTGTAGCTGGAGGGTCCTGGTGGGCTCCCTCTGACCGTCCGGGGGTAAGGCTAGCCTCGGCAGGGGACGCCGGGCTATCACACAAGTCGATGAGGTTGCTAAGGATGTCCAGGTCCAATTGGGGCCGGCGGCCGGGGCCAGGCAAGGCTCTCCGGCTAGAAGTGAGCACAGTTCGGCGAGTCCCTGGGCTGAAGAGTGGCTGCTTGGACAGCAGGGGCTGCACAGGTTCCTGGCGGGTGTTGGCCACATGCAGGCTCTTGACGTACTTGGCCTTGTCGGCCTCCAGGCGCTCCACAGCACTAGGTTTCCGGGCTCCACCATCCGCTGGCCTCCGTAGCAGGTAGCCAGGGACCTTGGTCCGCAGGCGGAAAGGTAGGGCAGTGGTGTCCCGAGCTCCAGCAGACAGCTTGTCCACAGGCATGGCTGTTACATATTCCAAGGCCTTCTGTATGAGGAGGCCGAAGAAATGAGGAGAAAGCGATCCAGGCAGAAAGTTGGCAGCTGGGCGCCGGTAACGACTGCAGGAGAGGAAAGAAAAAGGGCCGAGCACGTTCAAACAAAGGCTCCGCAAAGACTGGAAGAAGCTACAGACGCTACCCATTTAAAGTGAGGGCCACGCCCCTGATTCACAGGGAGCCAATCAGAAGGCAGAAATCAGCAGCTGGGGTTTCTGGCTCCACCCACACCCCCGCCCCCCTCCGAGGTCCAGGCAGCCCAGCTGAGGCAGAGGGAGAAAAGATACCGAAAGACAGGAGCACCCTAAGCAGAAAAGACAGGGCAAGGCACTTTGAAAGAAGCAAAGCGGGCTCTGAGCTGTGTGCTGGGAACCAGGCGGCTCAACCTCAGCGGGTCCTCTTAACAACTCCATTTTGCAGATGGGGAAAGGGAAGCCCAGGGAGGTAACCAACTTGATTAAGCTAATTCAGCAAGTTGGTGGCTCTACCCCTTGCCTCCAAGCAAGGAGGCGCTGGCACAAGAGTTTTGGGATTAGGTGACCAAGAGAAAGGGCTCCAACCCAATCCAGACTGTCCACAGGGAGCCTGGTAACCCCTCCAACCCTTACCCACCTAGGCAGGAAGCTGCCCTGTGCCATTCACCGGCCTAGACATGCCAGGCCCCAGGCATAGTAGGAGAGCTGGTGGGGAGGAGTGGAGAAATGCCACACACCCCCATCCCGGTGAAGTGCAGACATCATCTGCTTCCAGTATGGGACTCCAGTTCCAGGCCTAGGGTGATCCATGAACGCCCATCCCAGGGAAACGTCAGCGCTAAGCTATGTTGCTCCAAGAGGGGCTGGAAATGCTGAAGATCACACAGCTCTCGGTCTGCCAGCAGCCACAGCACGGGCACCCATGGGCAGGAGTGTCCACATAGTCACCTAGGCATTAGAACCTGGTGTGCCGGTCATCGGGCCATCCCTGCCCTTTTTCCAAAGAACGGCTGGGGCCACAAAGTGACCCCGCAGCCTCCCTGGAGATGGGCCAGAAGAAAACCTGTAGACCAAGTCCTGAACTTTCTCATCTACTAATTGTGGGGGGGTGGGGGACGGGGGGGCAGCGGCGGGGAGAACTTTGTCTGGGTAATAGCCAAGAGGACTTGTAGTTCAAGATATCTAGGGCTGTGTTGTCTAATTCAATAGCCACAACCTTAGTTTTAAATTTATTTTTTTTAAATTTTTATTTACTTGTGTTTAGAGAGAGGGAAAGGGAGAGAGGAGAGAAAGAGGGAGAGAAACATTGATGTGCGAAAGACACATCAATCGGCTGCCTCCCGCACACCTGCAACAGGGGACCCGGCCTGCAACGCAGGCATGTGCCCAAGACCAGGAGTCCAACTGGTGACCCCTCAGTTCCCAGGCTGGCGCTCAATCCTCCGAGCAATGCCAGCCAGGGCAAATTTAATTAAATAAAAACTTACAATTCGGCTCCTGAATCACACTAGCCACATCTCAAGGGCTCAAGAGCCATATGTGTCTAGCGGTCACTACAATGGACAGCACAGAGTGGAGCATTTCTGTCCTTAGCAGAACGCTGTATCGGCCAGCCCCACCTAGACAGCCAGAACTTCAGGAGGGAAAGTCTAGACTGAGGTGGGGAGGCAGGGATATCTACTGTGTGCTAACTGCTTGACACTGTTCTCTCCTCTAACCCTGCAACAAGCCAGTGAGATGGGTCCTTGTCACCTCATTGTATAGATGGAGAAACGGAGAATCAGAGAAGTGACCAACATAGGACCGACCAACATAGGTCCCAGAGCAGATAAACGAGACCCAATTCATATGAAGTGGTATTCATTTTTTCTCTTACGTTTACAGTAGTTTTTACTCTTTGTTGTTCTCATGCCTCTAAAATACCAGGTCTGTGAGGGCACGGGCTATCTGCTTTGTTCACGGCATCTGCGTTTCACGATATTGATCTCAACCTAATAGGTATTCTTAACAGTCTTATTGATGTGAAATGCCTATGGGGGCCAAATGTAACTGGGCAGACCAGGTATAAACTAAGAGGGGAGCCCAGTCTGCAGCAGGCAATGAGTCCAAGGTGGCAAGTGTAGGGTATTCTAGGAAGCTGGAAATCCAGAAGTGCAAGGAAATTCTAGATTCGGAAATGTTAGCATATTCATTGATAACAATAATAATAATAATTATTATTATTATTTTAAAAACATTGCATGTAAGGACAAACAAAACAGGTTTGCAAACGTGCCTGCCACCACCCCCTCTTCACCTGGCCCCTAGCCCCAGTCTGAGGCCTTTGCTGCCATGGCAAGTTGAGAAAAGAACCTTGGGGGCTGCTGGGCCAGGGCCAGAGCTGCTCCCAAGCAGAAGGGATGGAGTAAGTGGAGAAGGAGGCCGCCCCACTCAAGGCGGACTCCGGGAGACCTCGGGAGGGAAGGGCCTGATAGGAAAGGCAGCCTCGCTGAGCCAGGTCGCGGTAGCTAGACTCTGCCCCGCCTCCGCGTGGCCACTGCCAAACCAGTCCGACCCGTCCGCAACGGGGGATCCCCGGCACCATCCCACTATCGGGGAAACGGGGAGGAAGGAGGTCAGATAGGCAAGGGCAGACGCTCCGCGCACCGCACCGCCGCTCGGGCCCCTACCCTCTCTGGCTGGCCCCGCTGGCCCCAGGGTCTCCCAGGAACAGATGCGATGGGCCACGCCAGCTTCGGAGCCACTGGCCCGCCCGCCTGGGGTTTGGCCATCCACCAGCCACCACCCACCAGTTGTGCGCTTTGGGCAAGCAGCCGCGCCTTTTACTGACTCCATTTCCTTATCTGTGAAATGCGGTTAAAAATAGACCTCCCTGAGCCTCCAGGTCACCGTGAGGATGGAGAGAGCAAACAGGTAGAGGGCATTCTTCAGCATCTGGCCAAACAAGGCGGCTCTCCATGAACCGCACTCTTTGTTTCTCTTAGGACTTTGACCCAACTACGTAGACCACCCCCGTCCCTCCTCGCAGGGGTCTCTAAGCCCGCTCTGGGAGGGCCGTGGACAAGGGAGGCGCAGGTTAGAGGCCAATCCGTCACCTGATCTTAACAAGCTCCATTTCACAGGCGGGCAAATGGAAGTGCGGTGGCACCTGCTAGTTGAAGCCAGGGGTCCCAGTCCCCAGGTGGGACTCGTTCTGAGTCTCCTCTCATCACCCACGGACTTCACGGATTCCAAATCCTACCTACAAATGGACTCAAACGCGTCAGCCCAGTCCCTTCTTGCTGGCATCTCTGGGGCATACATCCCCAGGTTGCCCCCTCCCCACCGGCTTCCCTGAAGGCAGCCTCAGGAGAGAGGGAGTAGGGGCAGCTCAGATCCCGTCTGGCTTCTACCCTTCCCTACTTCGGGGCAATCTTGGGAACTCCCAGCGACGGAAAATAACCGAGAGCCCTGCTGCGCGCAGACTCTGGCCGCCTGGTTGCCCCTCTCTGAGCCCGGGTTGGCCTGGCTCTTAAATGAGGGAGCTGACAGTACGATTTCTGTGGTCTCCACCCAGGACGGAAGGTGAACCCCTGCAGGGTCCCGACTGCCCTAGAAGTAAGGAATGCTGGACGGCCCCCGGCCCCGACCCTGCTTCTCCAGCCCCGATCCGCACATACCTGGCTGCGCGCGCGCCGCTACACTGAGCTCCTCCGGCCCGGCCCACCTGGGGTTCAGGTAACACGCGTTTGCGCAACTTCCGGTGACCGGCAGTAGGCAGGTGAACCCGCCGACCCAGGTGTTACCCGAAAAGAGTGAACGAAAGCCAGGCAGCGGCCAGAACCCGAGCCCAGACGCGCTGGCAGTGGGCTCGGCCCCAGGACCTGGTCGCAGCCGCCCAGGGCTCACGGCAGGAAGCTCTTCCGCGAGCCGGGCACGCCCATTGCACAGCAGCACTGGCCCCACCGTCGGGCCTGGCCTCAGATTCGGGCCTGGCCTATGGAGTCCCCAGGGCCCACTCCCGTCAGCGGTCCCACCGTGGAGGTAGAAAAACTGAGTCCTCCTCCCCAAAGCCACAATGCCGGCCGGGTTATGCTCACTGTGTCAGGCATGAGAAAGTGCTTTTCCTGCTAGCAATTAACCCATTTTAATCGTCCCCACATCTCCCAGGAGGTGAGCTCTAGCATTATCCCCCTTGACTAATGGAATACAGTGGCCGGGACAGGCTGAATCAGTCACCCAAAGTCACCCCGAGGAGTCCAAGCCGGGCACTTTCCCTCCAGACCAAACCCTGACGCCACCTGTTTTTAGCTGTGTGTCCCTGAGCAGGCTGCTGCACCCCTCTGGCCCTCCACTGTGACAAGTGAGGAGGCAGAGTCCCACCGCTCAGGCCAGGGCAGTGAGTTCCTAGTGCCTGAGCGCGCCTACAGAAGCTTTGAGCAAGCCGTAAACATTCAACAACAGCAACAATAGTAATAATAATAACTACAATATTTGAGTGCCAGACACTGTACTTATTTAAATCTTTGGATAACCAACCCCATCCCACCCCCCACCTCGCCAAGGAGGAACATTTAGTCCCATTTTCCAAGGAGACAGACAGGAGCCCTGCTGGAGGAAAGGAGGGAGGTGATTGTCTCTCTGCCAGCCTAAGCCCCAGTCTGTCACTTTAGGTGGCACATTTGATTAGGCCACTTTCCACCAGGATCCTAGGGCCCAAAGAGAAAGGGCCCCCAGCCTCAGACCCGGGGAGGCTGAAGAGAGGACAGTGCCATGTCTGTGCCTGCAGAAGACTCTGACAGAACTGGGGTGCAGGGCGTGAGGGGACAGGAAGTGACAGAGGGAACAGCTCTCTACGCCTGGGAGTGAGTCAACCCTGAGCAGCCCCCACCCCGCCCCAGACCCTGGGGCCTGACTCTAGAGGGTGGAGAGAGGCAGCAAGACCAGGTCCCCCACAGTGGCCTGCGAGTCCCTGCCTGGTCCTCCACAGACACAACAATGCGGGGGGTGGGGGGGGGTCAGTTAGGTACTGATAGTAGTAAAAGCAAATCAAATAGGTAAGAATTTTTTAAGTGCTTTCTCTGTTCCTGGCACTCTTCTAAGCTCCTTGTATATGTTCCCATATTTTTCGGACTGTAAGATGCAGTTTTTTCCCCAAATTTGGGAGGAAAATGGGGGTGTGACTTTAGTCCGAATATAGCTGAATTACAGTCTGAATGTAATTTATGTTATTAAATATTTTACCACATTTGTTGCTTCAAAAAATTTTTTCCCTATTTTCCTTCTCTAAAACCTAGGTGCATCTTATGGTCTGAAAAATACGGTAACTCATTGTAGGCCTCACGCCCACCTGTGGAATAGGGACTGCTAGTATGCCTATTTTACAGTTGAGAAAACTGAGGCACAGAGAGGTGGGGCTACTTGCCTGAAATCACAAAGCTAATAAATGGCAGAGCCAGGATTTGAACCCAGATGTGGGTCTTGCGGGGAAAAGAGAGATAACACATCTCCAGTATTGGGCTTTGGCCACTTACCAAGGGAACCCAGAAGGAGAAGCTGTCTTAGGCTATGGTTCTGGGTCTCAGCTTCCTTAGCTATAAAATAGGGGCAATAATAGAAATGTTTTCCCAACAGAAATCAGATCTCATCACTGCCCTGCTTAAGCCCCCCTGTGGCTCCCCATCACCTTAGAAGAAAGTCCAAACTCTCCACTCCACTCGGCCCTCTGGCCACGCAGATCCAGTCCCGCCCTCCTTTCCCGCCTCATGGCCGACCTTTCCGGCTCCAGTCATATGGCCCTCCCAGCCATTCCAGAACACACCTCAGTCTTTCCTGCCTCCGGGTCTTTGTGCCACCTGTTCTCTGCCTGAAACCTCTTCCCTCATCTCCTCCAGGTCTCATTCAAATGTCCCCTCCTCAGAGAGAACTCCCTGTCCGCTCTGAGGCTCCCACAAACTCTCTCATTTGGTCTATTCCCTCCCAAGCATCATTGTACCCGGTCAGTTTAGATGTTCATTTATCTGTCACTTATCTGTTTCCTATTTCCCCCGCTGGGCTGGGAGCACCATCACACTCTTCTGTACTGTCTCCCTCCACGGACCAAACACAGGAGGGAGCCACACTGCCCAAGGGGAGGAACCAGTCTACCTCCAAGGCCAAGGCCCCTCAGCACCAAGCCTCCTCCCAGCCCCTGCCCCTGCCGCAGGCCTTCCCCCACCTGCCCCTGTCCCCCTCCAGCCTCGAGTAAGCCCCATTGGAGGTGGGGTCTGGCCACTTCTAGCTGAGCCCTGTTCTGTTTCCAAATCTCCAGACACCACGTCCAAACCTCTGCACATACTGGGTCTGCCGCCTGCAGCGCCCTTTTCCACTCCAGCTCCCTAGCCGCCTCTGTAGCACGGACTCTGGGACCAGCCTGCCTGGGTTCAAATCCCAGCTCCACCAGTGATCAGCTCTTCCACTTCCCCATGCCTCGGTTTCCTCAACTGTAAAGCAGGACTCTTAACAGTGCCTCCCTCCCAGCATGAGGCCTGTGCATGACAAATGCCACCGAAGTGTGAGCTGTGGTAACTATGAAGCCAACCAGATGCCCCAGCTCCTGCCTGAGCCCTTCAGCAGCCCAGCATGTTAGCCCAGCTCTGTCAGAGGTTATTAATCTCGGGCTGCAGTCACATGAACAGACATTTCTCCAGCAAAGGTACACAAACAGGCAATAAACCCATGAAAAGATGCTCAACATCACTAATCATTAGGAAAATGCAAATCAAAACCACAATGAGATACCACGTCACATTCATTAAGCTGGCCATTATCAAAAAACAATAACAACAAAAAACAACCCCCCCCCCCCAAAATAAATAACTGGTGAGGATGTAGAGAAATTAGAACCCTTGTGCACTGCCGGGAACATAAATGGCGCAGCCCCTGTGGAAGGAGGGTGGCGGCTAGGTGAAAATGTTTAAGTGGAATTACCATAGGATCCAACAGTTCTACTTCTCAGTACATACCCAGTAGAACTGAAAGCAGAGAACGGGACAGATACGTGCACACCCGC
>PVJI01020325.1:0-29242 GCA_004026765.1 Micronycteris hirsuta | reverse complement strand
CACGCCTGGCGCGCTGAGCCCAGAGTTCCGATATGCAAAGAGAGCCTGGGACTCTTGTCAAATCAGCATGCAGGATGTTGGCCACACAGCAAACAGGCCTGCATGCAGTTGACAGCCGGATGTCGGGCTGCCAGAGCCAGGACCAGCCACAGGATGGGCACTACCCCAAAGGCTTGGCAGCAATCTGTACCCCAACGCACGCCCTCAGCCACGCTGCTGGCTCTCCAGCCCCACACACCAAGTGATGTCCACGTTCTGGATCCGGAGCCATGTCATTGCAGTGCACACAGGCCCCTTTGTTCAGAAATACCACACGCAAGAGCAGAGGCAGCTCCCTTTGGTTCTTTCTCCAAAGCCAGGGAAGAAAGGCCTGGCAGTCAAGCCGCCTGACCAGCCAGCTTTGGGAATGAAAGGGTTTCTTGCAGAAAGCTAGTTGGCTATAGTGCATCCAGAAGGAGAGCCTAAGGGACCAGGCCAGAACTGTGTGGGCTGGCCGGGGGCCCTCGGCAGCCCCTGCTTGTTAATGTATTGGTCAAATGGCTCTGACAGAGGAGACTCAGTCAACACTGCTGCTCCAGGGCCATCTTCTCCAATGACGAAGAGCCTCTTGCTCTGAGTGGGAAGACGCAGACGAGCAGGGTTGATTCAATACAGGGCGCAGGACCCGTTGGGTAATTACCATCTTCTTCATCTGTGGCTGCTCCCTCTGCCCTGACGTGGCCTCGTATCGGCTGAAGGACACTCAGCCATCGGGTTCAGGGCTGTTCTCCCTCTGCCTCCAACTGCATCCCCCGAAAGTTGGATGCCACGGAAGCGAAAATCAGCCCGAGGAGAAGGTGGGTTCTCAGACCATTCTCTCCCGACCCTGGGAAAATATCTAGATCCTCACCCTTTGGGCCTCCAGTAGCGCTGACAGATGGGCTCCATTCAGCTGAGGAGAGACCTAGTTTCAGTTCACAATAGAGAGCCGTTTCCCTTAAAAAAAAATTATTTTTGATCTTAAAGGAATGATGTCCTTATTTGTTAGCTCCGGAAAGGATTGCTGCAGAAAGCTATTGAGTAGTTCCGAAAGTGTGCTGCATGGCCAGCATCCTCTTTGGTGGTTTGCAATTTCCCAGCAAGGTGAGGGCATTATGGGAGTGCCTATGGGCATTATGCTATGTGCCCTTGGCATCCACAGGCCAAGGAGGATGCAACGGCAGTAGAGAAAGAAGGGGCAGTACCAGGCTTGCTGGGTGGCAGGACCTGTGTCCTCCCCCCTGGCCAGAACCTGTGTCATTGTCTCCTCCCTCACAGGCCTTCCCCATGGAAGAGAGGTGCACTCCCCCTGCTTGAGCCCAGTGAAGGGTGTGACTCATGTCCCTTCAAGCCAGCACCTAGCACAGCGCACGGCAGGGACTTAACTGACCGTTAGTGGATGGCTGGATATTTAGTTAGGTTTGGGACTGAGAAGAAACATTTCTTTGTATTTTGGCCCTATCAGCTTTGTTTAGGGGTGAGACCAGGACATGCATCTATTAAAAGGCTCCCAAACCTGGAAATTGGGCATTCTTCCTATACCACTGCGTCCAGCAGCTCAGCAGGGCCTTCCAAGGAAAGGCCACTGCAGCTGAATGAAGACTGGACAAAGAGCGCCGTGCTCCCTCCCCATCCCTGAAGAGCTGGCCCCTGTCCAGGAGAGTTCTAGAAGTTGGGGTTTGAGCCAAGGGAGTTAGGAGGAGGCACTCTAGCTAACTCTGAGCCTTGAGCTGTTCCCCCGACTTCTAAGAAAACAGAAATTGCTCTCAGGACCTAATCCAGCCCTCTCCTTCCTCCTCTGTGCTTCCCACTCTGTGTTCATTTGGCAACCCTTATTCAAGGTGTACTGGGTGCCTGACATTGCCGGTTGCTAGGGACACGTTTACAGACTACTGGGGTTGGGAGAGATAGAGACGCTCAGCATTGGCCTTGGAGCTGCTGGCCGTGACCATGTACGCAGGGCTACATGGGCAGGGGCCACTCATGGCCAAGAGCTATGAGACCTCATTTTTGTGCTTGGGAAGTTCGGTTTAGTGCTATCATCACAGCACCTTTCATTTATATTTGCTGTTTACAACATGTTTTCTGACACATCATCTCCTTTCATCTGGACAGTAATGCTGTGAGATTAGGGATTTGATCTTTGGTTAGGGAAACTGAGGCACAAACTAAGTGGCTATTCAAAGTCCCAGGGTTAATAGAGGTTTTGACCTCAGGACATCTGAGGGCAGCCCTTCATGGCACTTCTGCTCCATGAAGCTGTCTGCCCAGGAAGGAAGCCAGCAGCCACCACACCCTCCCCGCCCCTGCCCGTGGGAAACCTGCCGTTAATCATTTCTAAGGAGGTGAGGTAAGAATCCAAAGCCAGAGTGTAGTTCCCCCACCTTTTTCTATGCCCTCAGCTGCTTATCTCTTTGTCTTTTCAGTTTCAAAATTATAAAAAAGAAATAAAAATAGGAATGAGAGTGTTCTGTTGCCTCCTTAATGAACCCACCTGCTGGCTATTGCCTGAAATTTCTTTAAAGAAGCACAAATCCCTTCATTCTGCAGGTATAAATAAAAAGCTTAAGATGCAAATGCCTGGGAGCCTTAACACACAGATATAAATAAGTTCCACTCAAGTCCAAATAATAATAGAATATCCTATCCTGCTTGTTCTGAGCTAGAAAGCAGAACTAAAACTCACCAGTATGAAACTTTACAGTTCCAAAGTAGGTTTACCCAAATATCCTCCATTTGGTGTATAGTCAGCCCTCAAGCAACAAACGCCAGTGTGAACTGCCCGGGCCCATGTGGGTGCAGAACCTCGTACAAGGTGTTGTTCAAGGGTCCACTGGATTTTCGACATGCGGTTGGGAACCCGGGACGTGGAGGGCCAATTTAAGTTATTGGGTGGACTTTCAACTGCATGGGGTGTGGGAGACCCAACCCCTGCATTGTTCAAGGTCAACTGTATACACATATATATGATTTTTGTGAGCATATTTGTACTGGGTGCCGGGCACTGTACTGGGTGCTAAGATACAGTGGTAACAAAAGCAGACACAGCACCTTCTTCCCTGGAGCTGAGAGTCAAGTAAGAAATGCAAAAATTAGATTCGAAAAAATAACACCGAGCTTGAGGAGCGCTACGAAGGGGGATGGAGTGAGGAAGGCCTTACGAGGCGGGGGAACAACACATTGAAGGCCCCCGAGGCACAATGGGAGGAAGTGAAAGGCTGGAAGGAGCCAGGAGCAGACGATGGGAATCGGTGGGTAGGGTGGACAGCAATGTACTGAGCGGAAGGCACAGGAAACTTGGGTGGAAGACCTTGGAACCTGAATTCAAACTTAGAGGGCATGGAAAGGCCAATGGGCAGACATGTAAGGACGTCACAGCAGGAGGGGTAACACTATGATTTGTAGTGTTTGGGGGTTTTGTTTTTTTTTACAAACTTTATTTTGCTGCAGGGTCAGGAATGGGTAGGAAGAAAGCAAGAAGCTGACCACTGCAGTCATGCAAGTTCACAGTGACGGGCACTTGGACTACAACAGAGAAGGGGAATTGGGAGGACAGGTGATTCCTGAGATACAATAACCTTGTAATCTTACAAAATAAAACTGATGAGACTTGGTGATGGGATGTGGGGGTAAAGAAGAGGAGTTGGATGACCTGAGTTCTCCATGCTCAGCTGAGATGCAGGAGGGGACTGTGGGTAGAGAGAAGACCCACCAGAGGAGGAAGAGGCTTTGGAGAGAAGACGGTGAACTCAGTTCAGGGCATGTTGGAGTTTAAGTCTTCACTGGCACAGAGATGCAAAGAGTGCATGGGACATTGTTTTGCCTCTGGTGGCTGAAACTGCCTTCCCTGGCCCATGTCCCTGCTGCTGTCTTCCCTGAATCTACAAAACACAAAGCCTCAAGACAGTGAAACAAACTCTCCTCCTACAGTCAGCGCTTCCTGGCAGGAGGGCACAGGGAGAAGAGAAGCCGGTTTCTGCAGCTGGCACATGTTATTTACCAGACACGGCTGCAGAGCTGATCTCTGCTTCCCAGCAGCCTGTGCGGCATTCCAGGGTCCAGAGCGGGAGAGGAAAAGATGCCTCGCCCACGCACCCTCTATGTTTGCGGAGCTCTGCCCATCAGTCTGTCTGGTGAGAGGACTGGCTGCTATTGATTGACGCAGCCCCCTCTGTCCGAAGGCAAACACCTGAAAGAAGCAATGCAGATAAAAAGTCCAACTCAAGACTCCGTCTGTGCTCCACAGGCCATGTTTTCTAAGTCTGTTCATTGATTATATTGTCGAGCGAGAGAGAGAGAACAAAAGTCCTTCACAGTGTCTGAACTGTGTCCGCGATGACTTCTTCTTTCTGGGCAAGCTCTCAGTCTCTCTGCTCCGCACGGCCTGGGAGAGGTTTCTAGTCGGTTCTCTCTAAATCCCAGCCACAAAGATTTCTGCGCTCCAGGCCTGCCTGCTTCTAAAAAGCTTGGAACTTAGTACACACAGACGAATAGGAGCCCCTCAGGATAAAAGAGAACCTGTGAGGGGCTTCTAGGAGCAAGGAAGGGACCCTCTGTCCCTCCTCCTCCCCTGCCTCAGAGCTTCTCCCGCTTCCCATCACTTCTTTAATGAGAAACAAATAAAGGCCCAAGGAGATCTAGAGATGGCCCCTGATGGCCGATGGAGGACTGTCTCTCCAGCTAGTCCTGGGCATAGGCTGTGTGCATTTTGGGGGTGAGGGGACTGGAGGATGTCAAACTGAGCACCCCATTTCCCAGGACAAGGGCAGGACCAGGCTCCTCTCCCTCAGTGGAGAGGGAACCAGGCTCGGAAGATGTTCCACAGTCCATCCCGCCTTGCGGGCAGGAGGAACGGCAAAGCCCTGCAGTTCCTTCCCAGGCCTCCTGCCTGAGGGACATGTTGACAAAGCACTCACTGTGGAGCAGGGCGGCCAGGGTCCCTTTTTTAAATACATGTAGGCCTCTTGGGAGTAAGTCCATTGGCCTTCCCCTGGCAGAGCCCCAGGAAAGCTGCTGAGGGCATCTAAGGACACCTGGACCACGGGCCGGACCCCCGTGAAGCAGATAGAAGGGGGTCAGAACAGACTAGGTGAGGTTGCTCGGTTTTAGACCTCTCAAGGCCAAAACTTGATTGCCATTAATAAATGTTACTCATATAGCATGTCACAGCTTGCAACATGCCTTCACCTTCACTGTCTCTTGGTTTCTTTTTTTTTTTAACTAACAATGCTGAGAAGTTGGTGATGACCAGTCTAGACTAAAGAGGTTATTAGGGGGCATCCCAAGGTCACAAAGCTGACAAGACTTGAGCCCAGAACTTTGATTCCTAAATATTCTTCCAATTCTGCATTGGAAACCTAAAAAGGAGCCTGAGGGGTGAGACTTTTGCATTAATTTGATTATTCTAATTTAGAGACACAGTTCTAAATTCTTGCATCTAAAGTAGCAACTAGGAGTCTTTTAGACCTTGGTCTTTGGACAGAACCTACTCCGCATTATCACGGGCAGCAGCCATGAAACCCTTCATATCATGTAATTTTGTTCCTCAGTTATCACCCTCCCACCTGGGCTATTTTGAGGAGGAAATCAACAAGCATTTTCCAAGCTGCTTCTCTTGCTCTCTCGCTCTCTTCCCTCCCCCACCCCACCCCCCTCTCTCTCTCTCTCTCTCTCTCTCTCTCACACACACACACACACACACACACACACTGCTATCAGAGGCTCCCTGGGAATTTTAATAGTATCTATCAGCCTCACAGCTGGGGGCAGAGATAAGGGTGTAGAAGCTCCTCCCTTAAAGCCCTTTCCCTGGGTTGGGGTTGTAACTCCCACTTGTTCAGTTTGGGAGCCCTTCACAAAAAGAGGATGGTGTGCGTCTGCAGTCTCTAGTGCAGGGAGAGGGCAGGCGAAATCAGCCCTGGCTCCCACCCAGTGGTGTGTCCCTTCACCAGGCCGGTCTCTGCCTCCGTTTCCATCTGGGCCCTCCTCTGCTCTCCAGGCTACCCTCCTCCTCCTGGCCTGGGCCTGGTTGAACTGAGGGTGAGGACTGTGGTCAGTGGGGAATTCTGGGGAATCCCTGGGACACTGGCAGGAAAACCCTGTTTGAGGATCTGGGCCATTTCCAGACCGATGTGATGTGACTTGGAGCTGGAGCCAAGAGAGGGCCTGCTTCCTGACCCCACCTCTTCCCTCAGAGGTCCTTCAGACCAGTGAGAGGTGTTGCTGGCCTCCTGAAAGCACTTGTTTTGTCTTTTCTTGTCCCTTCTATTAATACAGTAGGCTTTCCTGGATTTTCTTCCTCCGTCTCCCAGATTTTACATGGCTTGAGGGAAGAGTACTGGCTTATTCATGATTTTAAAGCCCAATATCTATAACGAGCCAAGTGGCCCGCAATGTAATATAAGGAGATGATCAGAGGAACTGCTTTGAAACGCTGATTTTTGCCCCTTGCTGGTATGTGTCCTTGGGCCCGTTCCTTGGCCCCTTTCTGCCTCAGGTTCTCTATTTATAAAATGTGAGCAGCTCCGATCTGGAGGAGTCACTGAGATAGTGAACGTGTGGGAAAGCTGCTGGCCCCCTGAAGGACACCCCCCGCCCCGACACAGAGCTCCCTTCTCCCTTCACGGAACAGGTTCTCAGTGCCTTTGCACTGAATTGAAAACCGGAGAGAAACCCCACCCCTCACGGTGGAAGTTACTTGGTCCTTGGGGTTCTTTGTTTCCCCTCTTACACACCGCCATAGGCACTGCAGACTTCACACTGTTCTCGTCACTGTTGCTCATCTCGTTTAAACTCCAAGTGAAAAGTTCACCTCATTTCCAGCCCCCACCACACACACACGCACATGCACACACTGTGTAGGTTTACCTGGGAGTCCATGGACTTGAGGAGCTGCAGGGAAACTTCGAGAGAGAATCTGTTGTAGGGGAGGACGTTCTCCTCCACTGTTGCAGGGTCTCTGGCTGTGTCTAAAACCTAAACTGACAGAGACAGATGAACAGGAGAAAAGCAAACACATTTTATTGAATTTGCACAGTTCATGAGAGCCCTCACAAGAGAATGAAGACCTGAAGATGTGACTGTGGCGGAAGCTTTTATGCCTTTTAGACCAATAAACAAATTTGACAAGCATTGACAAGACAAAGGGGTTTGGGCTGGGGGTGGTCCCCGTAGAGCTAGGTCTTCCTACTTTTCCTTAACTGGGCAGATAAGAGGTAGTGTAATGAGGCGCGTTTGGAGAGTCCTCTGGTGCCTTCTCTGGGCTGATGAGAGTCTGTCTCCAGTAAAAGAATCTATTTCCTGACTGTAAGAAGAAAAGGGAGAAGTATTTTTCATTTACTACTTCTAAATTGCCTTTAGCTCAAAATAATTTTTATGTCAAAGAGGCATATTTTGGGGTGCCATACTCTGATTTGCCTCACTGTCCTCTTACGGACAGAGGTCCCAAGGTTACCGACTCGAACCCTCACAGTGACCTGTGTCAAAGTGGAGACCGGCAGAGCTCCCGAAGCCCAGCTTGGCGTTGTGTTGCGTTTCTCTACCTGATTTCTCTACGCACGCTTTGGGCTCCGGCCATCCACGCTCAAATGCCCATCCTCGTTTTTCCTTCTCCCAACTCTGCAGCAGAGCCCCTGCTGGTGCGCTGAGCGCTCACTTGGGGGAGAGGCACTGCGGGGCCCCTCAGAGGCCTCAGTACCGGGACTTCGCTTCTCCCATTTCTAAGGCGCTCCTTGGGCTATTTGCAATACAGGTGTTTACACCACACACCCAGTGTTCGCGTTGCTTCCTCTCTGTTAAACTATTGATTCTCTCTCTTGGCGGCTGACAGGAGGCTTTGATGTGGGGATATATTGTGGTTTCTAAAGGAGGGAGAAGTGGGAGGGGGAGGCTTTACAGCTGTTTGAAGAATTCCTCCAGCTGGTAATTGTTCTGGAGGGAGGAGCCTCCGATGCATTTCCCTGCTGGGGGCAGCTTACCTGAACCCTGTTTCTGTCTGAGGAGAGAAGGGGAACTGAGGTACTTCCAAATAAAGGTCTGAGTAAAAGTAAAGGAACTGAGTCTAAAGTAATGAGATTTGATCTGAAGGGATGGGTATTGAGCTCCGAGAATTTCCAGACGCAATCCATTGCACCAGCAGATTCAGATCCTGTCAGATGGGCCAAGGGGCTAACCAGCCCCAGGGGAGGGGCCGGAGGGGAGGTGTTTACTGACCCTCCTTTGCCCTTCCGTTTCCCGTTACAATTTTTGCCATCCGAGACTACCCCTGTTCTGTTGCAGCAACTCTCAGCAAGCGCCTAGTGCTTTCTGGGGACCTCGCCTTTGTTAAGTGGATCCGCAGTGATACAGTGGAGATTTTAATGTGCAGTGCTGCGTTTTAATAGACTGTTAAACTACAGCATTACACATTAGCAGGCTTTGGCGCAATTGCAGAAATATCAAAGCCGTGCTCTGGGGAAGGCACTATTTACTTTAATGGGGAGATGCTGCAATAGACTGAAAATCTCTGCAGAGAGAGCAAAGGGAAAGGCGGGGGGAAGAAGGGGAGACAGAGACTGGGCCATGGGGACTGAGGCCTGGGCTGGAGCATGCCCTCTTATTCCCTTACAGAGTCTGGGAGGTCAGGTCCTCGCCAGCTCGAAACCAGCCCAGGCCCAGGTGGCTGGTGGCTCTGTGTTACTGAAAGGTTTTTTGCCAAGCTGTGCGTTTCAAGGTCACCTGACACTTTCAAACCCATCTTACTGGCCTCAAGGTTGAGGCCTGTGGTCATTTGCCTTAGCTTATCAGGGGCTGGGCCTTTCATTTGTATGGTGAGCTGTCTTCTCCATGACATGAACAACAGAAGCACAGGGTGGATGATGCTCTTCTTGGAAACGTCATTTTGCTCCAAGATTTTCTCCCAAGCGTCCCCACCCCAGCACACATGTGCAAGTACACACACACACACCAACATTTTGGCTCGGCTACAAATAAGGAACTCCAGGAATAATTAAGGTTCCGGAGTCTGTTCTCTTCTCATCATTTCAGAGGAGGCCAGGCTGAGTCTCTTCCCCAGAGAACACGAGCAGATTCCTGATCAGCTGTGATGCCAGGGATGGACTCAGTAGCTCAAGGACCCTGTGCAGCCATTACGCAAAGTAAAACTCTGGGCAAGTCACTTTCTGCCTGCATTGCTCTGCAGCAGAAATAACCCTTGAGAACGAGCCATCATCTGAGCTTTACCCTGATGAGATCTGTGAAAGGCATTTCCCCCAAAACTTAGCACCTCGTATGCCTTTCCCTCCTGTGCCTTCCTGCTGTATGGCAACACTTAAACACCAAATTGCAAATTCTAAGAAGAGGCTACTGCCTTCCCAGGATATGCTCCCCCAAACACACTCTTTATGCAAGCCCAGGCCCACAGGAAGCCTGGAGGAGGCAGGAAGAAATGGAAAAAACAGGGAAAGAAGCCCCAAATCAGTAGTACGACAAGACTTTCCCATCTGCCTAAATACTTTGCTCATTCAGCCTTGGAAGTAACCGCTTTCTCGCTCACTCAGTGACATTTTATTCTAGGTGAGCAGACCAGAATGCTAATTCATTCATGCTCTCTTCCATGTATTATTATGAGGAAGGGTGAATTGCTTTGTTTTTCATTTTTAAAACGGAGGCCTCATGAGTAGGATAGGTGAGCTGCTGTCCACAGGGCAGAATTTGCCTCCTACACCAACACCTGTCTTCTCACCTTCATAGCTTCATCCCTCTGGGGCTTGAGAGCTCACATACAAAAAGGGTGTTCATAGACTGCATCTTTATAAACCTTTAAAAATACATTATAAAAATAACACGCCTGTGCTTCCACAATTTTTTCCCAATAGCAGAGGTATAAAATATAAAGGAAATGTCTTTCTTCTTCATCTGCCTTAACCCTAGTCTTACTCCTCAAAGGGAGCCCCTGTGAATGGTTTCAGTTTTTAGTGCTTTTGATAGTTATTATCATTTTAAATGACGTGTCTTCTTTATTTCAATGCAAGAAGCCATCTAACGATTCCCTAGGATGAAAGGAGACAGAAATGTTCCTCCCCGCCCTGGGGGTGCCTCCACTTCTTAAGTTGGCTCAACATCTTAGGTAATACCTTCGAGGTCAGTTGTCATCCCAGCAACATTGAGTTGAGAGTGAACAGCCCTGACCAGTGTGGCTCAGCTGCTTGGGCATCACCTCACAAAATGAAAGGTCACCACAACTGATAGGTGTTTCTCTCTCACATGGATGTTTCTCTTCCTTTCTTTCTCCCTCCCTTCCCCTCTCTCTCAAAATAAATAGATAAAACCTTTTTTTTTTTTTTTTTAAGAGTAAGCTAGAACACTTCAGCTAGGTGCTGGGAGGGGCTAACAGGGAAGGCTAGAAAGGAAGGGGGAACTCCAAGAGGGACGAGGGAAGGAGCTGCTCCATCCACCCCACTCCTCATTAGATGCAGGATTGCGGGTACAGGAAGAACAGAGCCTTGATGGGCAAGGTGAGGGCTTGCTTTAAGAGCCTCAGGAATCTCACATTTGTCTTCATTCATTCAAAACACATTCATGCCTGTATTAATTGTTCGGTGCATCTTGTGGTAGATTGCATTAATGGCCCAATTCTTTTCCCTTCCCTCTATCTATTCCCTTTGACATGTAATTTTGCAGCATCCTTCTGTTCTGTGGGCAGAGTGAAATTCCCATCCCAGGCTTAGCCATGCCTCTTTCTCTATTGACCAATGGGATGTTAGCAGATAAAGCACAGGCACACTGATCTCGCTTCCTCTTGTGCTTCTGCCACCACCAGGAGAAGGATGAGCCCAGGCTAGCGCTTCGTCCCTGGAGGCATGTGAGAAACCCATGCAGCAGAGCTGCCTCGGCTAAGTTCCCCCAGCCAAAGTGCAGAGGCCGAGCCAGCCCAGGTCAGCTAGACTCCACACACGTATGGAAAAAAATGTGGATGGCAGCAGGCCATTGCCATTTTATAATTTTTGTTAATGCCACAATTTTGTGGCAATAGTAGCTAATGTACACCCATACAATCTTCCAGGAACAGTTCAGAACACCAGCAAAGGCAGCAGGGTATAAAACTGAGCCACGACACTCATGGAGCTTATATTCCACAGAGACACTCCACAGTTTACACACACATGTTACCCACTCGATCCTCCTCACCCTGTGTATCAGTCCCATTTTTGAGATGAGGAAACTGAGGCTCAAGGAGGCTAAGTAATTTGTTAATGATAACCAAGTAAGTGCCAGAGCTGGGACTTGAACTCATGTCTTCTGACTACGAGTGCTATACCCTTTCCACTACTCCGTAGCAACCTCTCCCTCTGCCAAAGTCAGCACCTCTCATTGGAGTTACAGAGGGATCTGGCTGGGCTGGGAAGACAGATGGGAACTGCAAGTCTGACCGGAAACGGACTGCTCTGTTATCGACCCAATGAGAAACAGCACTCATTTTTCATCCCCTGAAATTGTTCCTCCTTTCAATTAAGCCAATCTCTGTTTACAAGTATTTAGCATGATTCTAGAAATTACATTTGAAATTATGCGAACAGAGAGAGAAGGCAGCCCACACAGTGAGTGATTTCCTGTGGGTAATTGGCCGCTGGTTCTGGCTCCAACGATGCCTTCACTTTTAGAGCATAATTAGTGATTTCAAAGGAAGCTGTTAGAAATGGCCTAAGTCTCCGAAGAAAGGCTTTTCTAGCTCCTAACATTAGGAGGTCTGCTCAAATGCATGCTGACAAATTTTTCTTTTTGTTTTTCTCCTTTTCATAATGGCCTCCCAAGCTCGTTTTCAAAGGTCGGGAGGGCTGTGGGTATACAGAACTCTTCCAGATGAGAGAGATCCCAGATTCCCATCAGAAGTTTAAGTGAAATAAAAACTTATTTCTCTCTCCTATAAGACAATCTTGGAGTAGTCATGGGCTGCTGTGTTCAGCAAAGACCAGCCTACTTCTGTCGTTCATCCGCAAGGTCACCTCATGGTCCAAAATGGCTGCTGGAGATTCGGTCATTATATCCACACTGAAGCACCAGGAAGCAGGAAGGGCTAGTTCCTCCCACCTGAGTCCGTTACTTCTAGGGAGATTTGCCTCATGTCCCACAAAACAGTTCTATTTACATCTCACTGGCCAGACCAGAAGCACGGGGCCATTTCTAGCTGCAGAAGAGGTTGCTATCGGTGCAGCTAAATATAGGGTTTTGTTGCTGAAGAGGGAGAAAAGAATGCGTATTGGGGCAGGGAACTAGCTCTGCCTCAAAAGTAACAGTGGAGAAATGTGGACATGTTCACGGAGGGACAGCATAGTTTGGTTGATATGGAGTTCATATTAAAACTAAAGAGGTCTGGTTGACTTGTCAGCATCCTGGGAGGAGCTTGGGCTAGAACAAGGCTTTATCTTTGCCTCATTCTCTTCCACAATGTCATCCGTGATCCGGGCGAAGACGTGAAGAGTCCTCTCTCTCTGCTGACAGCACAAATGGAAAGGCTAGGTACCTCGTCCGGTAAGAGAATCAGGATCCAGAAATTCCAGAACAACTGAGGGGCTGGGCAGGAATAACCAGAAAATATTTAACAGGGGAGAAATGTAAAATTCAACATTTAGATCTAAAAAAAATGAACTGCACATGTGCAGGATAAAGGAAAGGTGGATTTGTTGAAGATCTGATCGCCGTATGGGGAGAGTGGGATGTGGCTATTAAAAGATATAATTGGATCTGGCCTTTGACAGGGAGAAAAGTGAAGCTAGTATTTATAGAGCACCTACAGTATGCCCCACCCTTAAATGGGCCCTTATAATGATTCTAGAAGGTGTTGCTGTCCCCTGAATCACGGAGAGACCAGGAAATGGCCCAGTTTCACCCAATCAGAAAGGACAGAGCTCCGTGCTTTGCTCTCTGCACAGACACAGCCCCACTAGGGTAGGACGGGAAGGTCTGAGAAGCCCTGTTGTTTTCTGCTGGCCCTGCCTGAAATTACCTTTGTAGGGACCACTCCTCAGGGAAGATTTAACTGGCTCAGAGAACACTTTAGCCAGGTAGTGTTAACAGCAATTAGTTCATCTGATTAAGCAATTAGCGGTCTTTGTCACTTAGCAAAGATCAGGGGCCCAGAGGAACTAAAGCATAACAGCTAAGATATGAAGAGGAAAGTGGGAGGGAGGCACCCTGGAGCACAGCACAGAGACTCGCCAGAGAGAATCATGCCCGCGAAGAGGAGAGGGATGGTAGATGTGGAGTGTGGTGGGGCCCTGAAGACCCTCACAACCTCAGCAACATCCTTGAAATAGCTAAGGAGGTTGAGGCACAGGGACAAATAAGAATTTCCCAGTTTGTGGGTTCCAGCTGGCCAGCTCAATGGAGCTCAGCTCTGACTGCACAGCTGAAGAACCTGGGAACCCTTAAACACACCTATGCTGAGGCCCAACTCCAGGTCCCAGGCACTGGTTTACGTAAAAGCTCCCAGGAGACTCCAACGTGAAGAAGGGGCTGGGCTTCGAGACCATTGCTCAGGCAAGGAGTGCGTCTCCACCCGGGTCTCTCTGGGTGCGAGACTGTGGGGGTGAGAGCATCTCCTCACCAAAGGCTGAGAATCCCCGGAGAGCGAAGGATCACGGGTCCTGGAGCCGTTCAGTCTGGCCTCTTCATTCCTCCCAGTACAGAGATCGAATTCCCTTTTATTCCACGCTCACTTCTGAACCCTCCCCGGCTCCATTTCTGCCTAGGACACCTGCTCTGTGAGCTCTCTTCATTCAGGTGGGTCTGAAATGTCTGCTCCTGCAAGAGTTGCTCCCCGGTTTCAAGAATGGGAGGCTGTCTCGGCTTCTCTGACTTTGCATAATTATGCAACATATTCAGGGCATTTACTCTTTGCTGTTGTAAGCTACCCCGGTTTTTATACCTGTGCCAAGCAAAGCATAGACGTTGGCTAGATCTAGGACTGTTGGGTTTTACCCCCAAAGATTCTAACTCCAAAGGTCCAGGTGGACTCAAGAATCTATGTTACTAAACATACCGCCCACTTTAGCCAGGTTTGCCCCTTGGCTTATATACTAGGTGCAAAATATTAAGGAGGCTCCCCTCTCAGAGCGCTGTGGCCCTATGCAATGGTGTGTGTATGTTTTGGTTGTGGCAAGGGTGGACAGGGGTGCTGTTTAAATGTATTACACAGGAATCACCAGGCGTTTAATTTCTGCTCCAAAGGGAGGGGAGGTTGAGGAAATTAATTCTGATTTTATACCCCAAGTAGAGAATGACTTTTTCCACCAAGAAGAAATGTAGAATTCTCCTTTTATCTTCAAGGTGTGAGGATGCGGATTGCAGCAGGGAGCAACAGGAGAATAGGGACACAGAGCTGAGGGAGGGGAGAGGGGAGCTGTGGCAACCACATTCTGTAGGGGTTTTAGAAAGACCGACTAGTTTTTTAAATTGAATTTATTGGGGTTACATTACTTAATAAAATTATATAGGTTTAAGCTGTACAACTCTATAATGTGTCATCTGTAGTATATTTTATTGTGTGTTCAACTTTTGAAGAAATAAGTTGCTAGAGAATGTGAGCTGAAACTAAAGATTTCTTGCCAACGCAACAAGAAGGAGGCCCTCCGTCTTCGATCTCTGAGATCACAGTATCATAGGGCATAGGGAAGGTATGGTGTATATAGCGGTATGTAAGTAAACAGTGAAGTAAAATATATATTTCTAAATTGTTCTCATTGTAGAATAATGGGCTCGGTGACTCTCCTTTTGTCTTTGTGTAAAATCTCAAGATTTTTAAAAACGCACCTCAGGCACTGACTGAGAATATGCAGATTAAGGAATCTATCTCACAGTTACACCCAGGAGCCCAAGGAAGCCGCAGGCCTTCCAGACCATGCACCCAACAGGATGGGTTCCCTGTGGGCCTGCTGCCTGTTAGGTGCATGAAGCAAATGTTTTATCTGAAAACTGATAGTGCATTGAATGGCACTTAGCCAGTTTTTCCCTGTGTTTCTGCCAAGAGAATCTCCTTAAACCGAAAATTCCTTGAAGGCAGGAACAATGTCCAGTGCGTCACCTGGATGGTACTCAGGATTAGAGAGTGCTGTGTCACCAGCAGGCACCTGTTTATGCCTGGAGCTCCAACAGCCCTTCTCCACTCCACCCTGCTCTCCCGTGTGGGCAGTAATCTTCCTCCTCTTCACTTACAATGCTTTATGAGAAACAGAAGATTAAACAAATACAGCCTTGGGGAGAAGGAAAGCCTAGGGCTAAAATTGGATTGACCTGCCTTCTGGGTTGGGTTGCTTATTCTCCATGTTTCTCTAAGAGTTGAATCTTGCCTAATCATTGCTCTGGGAAGATTATGATCAAGAGTAGTTATGTTCGGAGGCACAAACTGCCAAACAGACATTCCGTCCGTTGCATACAGACACCCAAAGGAAATCCGAGGTGGTGAGGGAAGCCCAGGAAACAGATTCCTGAAGGACAGGAGCCTGCTTCAGATGGGATTTGAATTCTCCATGTGGGAGGTGGGGGCGGGAGTAGATGGTATTTCCAAAGTTAAGTGCTGAGTGTGATGATTTCTATGCGCTAAGCTGACTTTTGTGACCGGAGCCCCGTGGAAAGCAATCAGCACCATATAAAGCTGACATTTCTCAAGCCGAGAGCAGCCCCTGTGAGCTCCCGTTAAAGTATGTAGATTTGCTCAGAAGTTTTCTATCACAGAGAGATATAACTGCAGAGAAGACTTGCGTCTATTCTGAAGTTCCTAGATGCATGGGGAGTTGAGGTCCCTATAATGGATTTCCTCTCCTCCCTGGCACTTGGGGAGGCCCAACACTCTGGAGAGGTCCTTGAAACTTTCCCTCAATGACAATCTATTGGTTTTCTCAGTAGAGGCCTTGAACCTCCAAGTTCCTTTCTTCTTCCCTCCAGAGCCCTTATAAAGGCCTGCTGCTTAACGCGTTGTCCTTCATTATGGGCTCTCTGAAGATAGGTAGATTCTGATCTCCTGGACGACTCTCTTGCAGCCGCTGACATCCCCCGGTGAAAATCCTCCTCCCCCTCAGCCACCTCAGACTGTGTGTGTAAAACCCCTGGCTGTCATCTCCGTGGGTCTGAACTCAGTGTGAGGGAGGGCAGAGTGATCTGAGGGAACACGTGGGTGCCATGGAGGAGGCTGCTGTCGTGGGGAGGGGCTGAGACACTAGTCCTGAATGGGGGTGACATTTGCCCGTAAATTTGGGGCCATGAGAATGTCGTGAATCCCCAAGGTGGACAAGGAGGTTGCATAAAGAGCTTCCCAGGTGAAATCTTAGCGGAGGAGATAATCAGGACAGTACATTCGATAGCAGAAATCATTTCAAGCATTTGCCCGGATCAGATATTTATAAATTCTGTAGAGGGGTGCTCTTAACCTGAGGAAGCATAAACGGATCCAGGAAAGAGCGACTCCGTGTAGTCTATAAAGCCTCTGCAGCGATGGTTAAAACTTGTGGGGTCTACAGCTTCTGTCAGCATCTCAAAGAGGTATTGGCACAGGACAAGTTGAGCACCACTTAATCAGTGACTGGTGCTTCTGGCGGGCCTGCCCACCCCCTCACAACCAGGAGACTTCCGGGAAAGAGGAAGTAGCTCCTCCTCGGGATAACATCAGTGCGGGGACTGCTGCCCAGCGCTGCTATGGTAAAGGTCTGCCCCAATGGGACAGCCTTCCCAAGCAAGACAGAAATCTCAGAGACCATACAAGAAAATATAGGCACTTTTTATTGTATAAAACAGAAAGATTTTACACAGGAAAACACAATAAACAAAATGAACATCAAATAAGACTCATAAAATTATTTATAATCAACAAAACAAAAAGTCAATATTTTACTCTACAAAAAAGTTTACCAGCTGGGGAAAGACCTAAAGACTTCATTTATAGATGAGGACATTCAAACAGCTAACAAATATTTCAGAACAAACTTACCCAGTTATCAGGTATATACACACTAAAACAAAGAGATGAATTTCTTACCAATTAGATTGGAAAAATGAAGATCAATAATGTCTAATCTCTAGTCTTAGGCTGTGGTGGGAATGTAAACTGGTATAATATTTTCAGAGATAAATCGGGCAGTTCCTAATTAAATTTAAGATACATATAATTAAAATTTTTTATTGAATCTATTGGGGTGGCATTGGTTAATAAAATTATATCGGTTTCAAGTGTACAATTCTGTAGTGCATCATCTGTATATTGTGCTATGTGCTCACCACCCAAAGTCAAGTCTCCTGTCACCATTTATCCCCCCTTTACCCTCCTCCACCTCCCTCACACCCTTTCTCTCTGCCAGTCATCATACTGTTGCCTGTGTCTCTTAAAGGCATATTACTTTTGAACCAGAAGTTTCACTTGCATGAGTTTATTCCCCAGAGAAGTCATGTGAGTGTGTACGATGTTTACCGAGTCAATGTAATAGGAAGGATCTGAGAGCAACATAAATATTAACTAATAGTAAAGTGATTCCTAGGACATAGTGGTTGATCTATACTGTGGAGTACTATGCAGCCATTAAAAAGAATGATGTCTGTGTGCGTACCGACATGGACAAATGTCCATGTTACATTATTACACGTAAAAAGATGAAATTTATGCCATAGTGTGATCCTGTTTTTATCTTTATTATAAACTACAAAACAGGGTGTATATGTGAAAGTGTACATGTGTGTGTTCACGGACACACATTTCCTATGGCCATAGCCAAAGTTCTGGAAAAATACATATTTATCTATTAAAGTTATCTACATATTTACACATCAAATTTATCTCCCTGTGATCTTGAGGAGTCACTTTTAAAATCACTTTTCTGTGTATTGTTGAATTTTTCAACCTCTATATACTACTTTTATAATTATTAAAAAGGAAAACTCTCCTAAGAGTTATGTCCATCCCAGCCCAGTTGTAATGCAGGTTATATAAACGCTGTCTCTGCCTGGTGTTGAGGCCCTGGCTAGAGGCTGGTGGGCTCTCCTTCTTGACTAGCCAGTTAATTCTACACCCCCAACCATCTCCTTAACGGGGCGCTCGCACTCCAGGCCACTATGCACTTGTCCTGATCTCCCCAGGGCCAGAGCCCCAGAGCCTGGGGAAACTATTCACACTAACCAATCCTAAGTCTTCTTACCCTGCCTCACAGGTCTCGTCCTCCAGAAAACACAACAGAGGCTCCTGCCCACAGGTCTACCGTCTCTCTCTGCCAGTGACCGCCCTGGTGCTGCCCGGACAGGTCCCGCGTGGTGCACCATGTTCTTTCCGGGGAACTGTGAGGCTAGCAAATGGGAAAACTCTTTCCAGCTTCTCCCTCTTGATCTGCATCTGGCCTCACCGTATCTCACCCAAGGTAGTGTGGTTAAAACACTAGTAAAATAGGTTTAGCTGTGCTTTCAGGGAACACCGCATGGGTAGATGCCCAGTGCTCATGAAATTAACTCCTGAATTGCCCCGATTTTAGCTGCCTTCACCTGGCATCTCCGCTTGGCTTCCATGCTACTGACCTCTGCGCAGGTTCTCATGCCTCTTTCCTAAAGCGCCCGCACTCGACGCACCTTTGGCTCCATTTCCCGGCACTGATGTGGCCTCTCCCATCTGGCTCAGCATCTCAGTGGAGCCATCACTGGCTAATGACCAGCTGTCTGGCCCAGCTCCCCTCACACATGGCCCAGCATCAAGGGCAGTCCGCTAGCAAACATGACCAATGACACACAGGGACAGAGCAAAACGGAGGCTGTTAGGCCTGGAGCGGGCTGAAGTTGGGGTCGGAAAGCAGGCAGAGAGCTTGTTGGGAGTTTGGAAACCTGGGAAACTAGCAACCACTGGCAAGCTCTCCCAAGCCAGCGCTGCAAGCAGAAACAGGAGGAGTGCATGTGGCTCCCGAGACTGAGGCAAGTAGGCTGTCGGGAGCCAGGTGGACACATTGAGGTGCAAAGAGAAGTAGGGGCAGAAGGGTGGGTTGATAGAGAGCAGCCAGCACACCCAGAAGAGGCAGCACAGGTAATAAAGACTGACTTCAAAAGGCCTGTTTGAATTTAGTTCTGCTGATTCTGTGCTAGCTGCGTACACGCGGGCACTTACACCTCTTAAGCCCTAGTGTCCATCTATAAAAAGCTGGACATAATGATACCACGCCCGCCCACCTCATAGACAGCTGTGAGACTCCATGCCTGTGTCCCCCCTCCTCACATAACCAAGATCTAGGAGGCATGAGAACCACAAGTGAAAGAACAATTAAGAGGCTTCTTGGGGACACCTTGATCCAGAAGCAGAAGCTGCTTCCTTATGTGTCTCTGCTCTGGCCCTTTAAGGCCCTCTGAGCAGAAGAACTCAGGATGTGGTAGAAGTTGGCTGGAGGTAGGAAGAACTTAAGATGATCCTGACCCTTGGTGGGGCATCAATTCTATTCCCTTTATCTCTCCTCCTGTTATAATTCTGGCCTCCACAGACCGTCACATTCTCTGCCCTGTCCCCTAAATCCCACACATGCCCCACCCACACACATACCAACTGTCTTCGCACCTCGTTGGGACTGCTAAGTTAAGATCAACACATCTGTGTCCAAAATCTTGAGCCAAGACGTGAACCCCCAAAGCTACCTCTGCAGGCCCCTCTCATTCACCAGTTCCTCAGCAATCTGTAACAATTTCCACTATTGGCAGGCATGGCGTTTCCTTGTTGCACGCTACTTTCATACGCTGGAATTTGTAGACAAGAAAAATACAGCGGTTACACAGAACTAACTGAGCTTTTCTGTCGCTTCACAGGCGGGTGACTGGCTGTGGAATGTCGCTCACCTCTTTGTCACGGCTCGCGTGCTGGGGCCTCTATTCATTTTACGCATTGTGTATCTTAGAATTTTCCAGGATGTGGTGGAGAGTCATGTTGCTTGCGCTCAGAAGTATGCAAAAGGCTATTCTTTTTTCTTGAGCAAGAAATCATAGGCACTTCAGAGCCCTTTTGACTCAGGCAGAGCTTCGGGGTGAATTTTCCACAAAAGGCAGAAGGAATCAACTGACATTGACTTCATTAACTAGCCCTCCCCAAAGTGCTGGGAGCTCCCTGCCTCAAGCCAAGTGTAAGAGTCGGTCTGCGGCTGCAAGCCTTTAAAAACTCACAGTGGACCTCCGTTTCATTGTGTATGGGCTGAGAGAGTTGCGATCATTAGTCGCCTATTTTTTTCAATTAAAATAATTAAACCAATGTAAGTGTTTAGGAGAGAGCTGGAATTGGCAACCCAGTAGAGCTGAGCCTCTTTTTGTCAGCAGTGGGGTCCAGGAGGAACTGGAGCTGTGCAAGCACTTTGGGACCAGCCCTTGTCTTGGCCTTGACCTCCTGCTAATGGGGAGGAGGGTCTATGTCGTGATTGCTCTGCCACTGGGAACACCTGGAAGGTGTTCTGTGCTACTCTCGGTCCCCAGGTCCCTTAATCAGTGGATGTTCACACTGACTGGCCTTCAACTTTATCAGACCACCACTGTAGCTGCAAGCTCAGCCTGTGGGTGTTAAGTGATTCTGCTCATTTCCTCTCAATTATTTTAATTCAGGATGTAACAGGAGGAAGGAAAAGGACATGCAGCAGACTACTTGAGGAGAAGACTTTCTAGGATGATGGCAAAGCTCGGCGGCCTCTGAAGGGAGGGCCTCCTATCCTCCGCCAGATAATGTCCAGCTTTTGCCACTCAGGGGGTTAGTGTTTCTGTCCCCAAAGTAGGCTCTGGGGGACCACTGTTTCCCTGTGGTTGTCCAGCAGGCCCTCCTCTCCCCACCACTCCCACCAATGTTCACCTGTGGCAGCACAGTGCGGTGCTTTTGTCCCATAGACTCCATTAATAGGACAATAACCAGTCTCATTACTCATGCCTCGCTTTGCCACATTAACTTGCAATCAGATGTTCAGAGTCCCAAATGCGGCCACTTCTAGCTTTCTCTGTCCTCTGTTTGATTGCCCGCCCTTTTGGATACTAAGTTTCCAAGGACCTTTCAGGGACAACCTCAGATCCTCCTCTTGTACCTCTTCTTATACCCTATTTGGTGGCACGGTGGGATCTTGTCCCGAGAATGCCCCTAAATAAGACCTCTAGGTTCTCTGGGCAGAGCTCAGGCCCAGACTCTGCCCTCCTCACGCTGGGATCCACAGTTTCATCCAACCATTGGCACATCGCCCCCCTCTATTAGATGCACCCCCAAGAGACGCCGTCTTAGACTTCCAGCCATCTCTTCCCAACCAAAGGCCTTCAAGCACAAGCTGCCCTGTGGCCTGTGGCCTCTCCTCAATGTCAACGGTAGTCTAAAGAAGGCCAGACTTCTGGAAAATAATTCTTCATGTACCAACTAAACAAAGAGGTATAAAGTGGAAAGGAAAGTTCTCTATCCTCCATCTTCCCATCTCACCCTTAGAGCAAAGATTTTCATTCTTGTAATAGTAACCACCGCAAGTATAAATAATGTGATAAAGTCCGCTTCTGGGTTCACCAGGCTCCAGCTACTTCTACTGCTCCCAGCTTGGGGTTACCCTTCCACCACAAAACGTTGTGAAGATTTGGAGATGTCGCTTCATCTGTACTTGCAGGTAAATTTCCTTTCTGACGGCCCCTCCCCACCTCTAAGCGGCCCCTCTTTGGTGCACTGTGCCTTTGAAACCGGTGGCAGCTCGTGAAGCTAGAGTTCACGTCACAAGGGGCCTTGTTGACGACGGCCAGGGCGGAAGGGGAACCCTCAGAGTCTTGTGTCCATCCAGCAGCCACTCGGGACACGAGCTAAAGGAGAGGAACAGACTGCGGTGCAGCTAGCGTTACTCTGCAGTTGTACGTGCTCCCGCTGTCTCTTCTGCCCAGACCGCACTGGGCGGCTGGGAGCAGGGGTCTGAGGGCCGTGCGCAGACAGCAGATGCAGCTTGGCCTCTGTTCTCCCCATCTAGTCATTGCTGCTGGAGCGCCGTGGGCTCCCGTGTGGGCTGGCTCCGCTCCCAGCCCTTCCTGATCCCATACCAGCCAAGGGTCACAGGCGCCTCACAAGTGTGGGGGACGGGGAGAAAGGACACAAACCGGGGTGCCAGATGGGGGAAGACATATCCGCCTGAGTCTCCTCACTCGCCGGCTCGTGGGCTGCACCAAACTTCTATCTTCCTCTTCCATGGCCCTTTAAATGCGTGGCCCTCCTGTTCCCTCCTCAGCTCTGCCTAAGGACTGTCCTGACATGGGATAGGAGACCCAAGGCTTTCGGCCATCCTCGCCACTGGCGATTTCTCACTGACTGTTTTCCTAAGACTTCAACTTGAATTTTGCTGAAGGCTTCTCCATGTAAACCTGTGCTGTCCAATAGGGTAGTCACTAGCCACCTGTGTGGCTATTTAAATTTAAATAAATAAAAATTGATTAGTGTTTAGTGTTCAGTAGCACTATGAAAAGTGGCCACCATTTTGGGCAGAGAGAAATGAAACAGGTCCATTGCAGGAAGTTCTGATTTAGACTTTCTACCCTGAGTACTCTTCTAGTTCCAGACTCCCCTCCCACCACAGTCCCATCCCTTTATGATGCACACACACACACACACAACAACACAATTTGTTTTTGTCCAAACCTCCTCCCTAGTCGAAGCTCCAGCCATCTCTACATAAGGAAAGTCTGTTCAAAGGTTTTCCCTGCACCAAAGGACTGCCTCTCCTCCTCTGATCTGAACTGTACCTCTCTGCTGGAAGGCTGAAGCACTGGGCGATTTCTCTTTTACTTTTTTCTTGTGGGGCACGGGGAGAGGGACAAGCTAGCTCCCATGAGGACAGCAAGCCAATGGCCAAGGAGGAATCCAAGGGTTAACTTGGGTGAGCAGTCTAGAAGATTTTGTATACAGACACTGATGATCAGAGCGGGCTAGTCAGAACCGGGCTCTTGGGCCAAGCTTAAAAGGCCGTATCTAAGGATTTGCAGACTGAGTAAGATGGGGGTGAACAGAGAGGTCGGTTGGTAGTTCCAGCTCACTCCTTGGAAGAGAACTCTAAACAGGTTAAACGAGCTGCGCAGTTCATGCTGAAAGGTCTCAAATCTGTGGAATGCCAGAATGGGGGCAAGAGATCAGCCTGGGAACCAGATACAAGGAAATGAAGAGAGAGGAAAAACATAAAGGTTTCACCAAGGAAGTAAGCACATTTCAGCAAATGTTTACTCTGGAATAGAATTATTTCAAATAAATCTCATTTTCCTTTTGACTTTCAATGGGAATTTGAAATGGGAAAGTGACCCTTAACAATGCAGCAAGAGTTAAAATACTTAAGTGTATGCATGCATTTTAACTAGGAAAAAATCCCATAACTTTTTTATTAAACTCTAACAATAATACTCGTGTGGAAAACAATGCATTGTTCTACTCAAAATATGAGCAGTGATGGGCCCATAGTAAGCAATCGATAAGTGCTTGTTGATTGATTAAAAATAAATCACAAAATAAAGATACAAATTAGGAGTCTGTGCCTCTGCTGCCCAGACTAATGAGCTGTTTACTTCGCTGGTGACAGCTTCTCCTTAGGGGTTGTTAATACAAAATGGTGCTTCTGGAGCCTGGGCGTGTGCTAATCAGTATTAGAGATTAGTCTGTGTCTCAAGTGGTGGCAGCGACAGAGCAAGATGGCAGGCACGAAACTTCAGTTCTTTTCATTTTATAGTGGATTTTGATTTAATTCATCAGCCCCTGGAACAAAGAATTCTATGATTGGCATTTCAGTAAGTTGAGAAGAGCGGAACACACGGGGCACATCATGTGTTTAAGGGGCAAAGAAAGAGGCACTTCTGGGTTAGGAATTTCAAATCAGGAAATTAGTCTAGAAGCAGGAGCTGTGAATGCTGAATGTAGCTTGTGTGTGATGATTATATTTCCAATAATAACAGCCATGGTAATGAGCATTTATTGTGTTTGCTTCCAAGTGTCCATTTCTCCTGCTTCGGCTTGAAAGTGACTACACAGATTGCTTTGGAGGGGGTGATGTTTTTCTTCCCACACACACTATTAAAGTGAAGGCTTTAGTAGCCATAACAAAAAAGACTCCAAAATGTATTGTCTCAAACAAAATAGGTTATTTCTCTCTCATATAACAGTACAGAACCAGTAGACAGGTTCTGCTCCACACAGTCATCCAGGGACCTAGGCTAGTACGGCAGCTCTGCATCCTCCATGCATGGTTCCCGAGGTTACCTCAGTCTTTGCCATTTCCCCCCAGCAGGAAGTAAAGGAAGCATGGAGGAGTGCCAACTCTGTAAGTGGCTACTTAGCACTTGGACTTCTATTCCATTGGTTCATACTTGGTCACCTGATTACACTTGGCTGCAAGTGGGGTGGGACTTGTAGTTTCTAGCCAGGTCCCATGTGTTCCAGCCATACTCTAGTATATAAGCTAAGGATGTTCTCCCTCAAACACTCTCCCCAAAAATTTGAATCTTGAGCGAATGGCAGAGAGACTGCAAATGATTGGAACTGATTTATCCCAGTGACAGCATCCTGAAGAGACACAATTGATTTCTTCTGCCTAGACTCCTGAACTACCTTAATTCCTACCTGGTTTTTCACCTTTCCCTATGTCATAGCTGTAAGGACTTCTCTGCTTAAGCTAACCAGAGTTAGTGTTCATCATTTGCAAGAAAGATTCAACTAATATAGTTACCTCTTAGTAACCGCCTACAGCTTAACTCAATAACTAAGATTTCTTGTGCATGTGCTGTGTGCCAGACAGTGTCCTGGGCACTAGGATACCTCGATAAACAAAATAGATTACAACCCTGGCCTCAGTGAGCTGTCCTCCACAGCCATCCCTTCTGATTTCCAGCCAGCAAAACCCCTGGTTTGCAGGGCTCTGTTCTCTCAGTTTCTTTGGTGTGGGTCTCACTGAAACTCCAGGTCGGACGGACCCAGCAACTTTCCCACAAGGCGAGTGTGCCATGAGGGGATGGCACTCTCAGTGCCACTTTGCTTTCCTTGGGCATTCTCACTTTTATTTTGCTTTGTTTTTATGTTTGCAACATGTAAATTAATTGCCAGTGCATCTTGCAAGTAGGTTACGCCAGGGCAGGGATTTGATTATTGCTCTGCAGCTCCCACAACTCCACCAGCTACAGGTAATTTTGGTGACAAATTGGAATTTGCCTATTAGCGGGCATCAGTGTAGGGCTTGGCCGTGAACCCAAATGAGAATTCTATCTCCCTCCAGGCCATTATTACACACACCCAACACCAACAAGCACATTCAATAACAGCCGCCTTCATTAAGGTCTCCCCTTTACCTCATTGTCATTGTCATGCAAATAGCCTGAATTGAGGAATCTAAAAAGTGCTAGAGAGGTAACAGGAGGGCATCTGAAGTAGGTGACAAGTCAATGTTCAGGGCATGCCTTGATTAGTTGGGAGTTATAGCAAAATACTACAGGCTTCAGCCAATGGGAACTTACTGACAGCCAATCGTCTCTGAATACCCTCCCGTAATGTGAGAAACTCCCTCTTGCTACTTCTGTCAGTGCTTCGTGGTTTTGTTCTTTTATACTTCCTACTTTTCCTTGGGGAGTGGAGGTGGGGACGGAAGAAGAGGCGGGGCTTGGAAATAGCTGTTAGCTGCAAATACTCAAGCCTGCGTGTGGGCGGCTGGGCTGTGTGGGAGTCGCTGGACCTGTGCACTCACTCACTTCATAATGGCAGCCTAACCGGTTTCAACCCTAAAGATACGTGATGGAAAGACAGCATGAATAATTCAGTGCACACGAGGTCCTGAACCCACATTTTTCTCTCATAAAGGGGAAAGCCGAGAAGTTTCAAGCCTATCAGAGCTAAATCTCTCTCTTACAGAGCGCCGTTACTAAGTGCTGTGTAGGTGTGGAAAGCCTTATTACCATGTAATTTTGTTGGGAGTCGACTTCCAAGTACCTGCTTTACTTTATATTCACATACACAAAAAAGATCAAAATGCATTTTATTTCCTAACAATAGCCAATTTGACTACAATTATTGTAAAATACAGAATTTGAAGGCGTAGTGCCCAAGTGACTCCCCACGTGGCTCCCCTCTGTACGTGAATATCTTATTTATTACCTTCCCCATAATGAACTTTGAGATAAACAACAGTAAAAGTAATTTTTTTTTGACAATGCCAAACCTTTGAATAGAGAAAATCACACAGTTGAACGCAGAGCGCAGTCCTGTGTGGTAAGTGGTATCCATGGCAACCAATAGATTTTTATGCTAAGTCTGGCCTTTAAAAACATTTCACGTTTACCACCGAGAAAAAGATGGCCTTGATTTAAAAATGATACAACAAGCACCTCGAACGGGCATGCTTTCTGCTCCGGGCTGCACACACAATTAAGAGGCATCTCCTCAGCGCCAAACCACCTCAATAGTATCCACGTCATCCTGAGCGACATCGCTGTCAGCCCCAACACGGGAAAGAGGTCAGGCGTTTTGCATGCTGCTGCAGGAGCTCAGGCAGTTTGTTTTTCACTTGTTCTTCTTGTATTTAACACCAGGAGTAAAAAGGAGGGAGTAAAAATAGCACGCTGGCCTCTTATCATAGCCTGTGATCATGGCGACAGTGGAAATATTATGGCCTGCTTATCTTGGGAGCGGCTCCCTTTGCACTCGCTTATTATAACTTGAAATTATGGCTGGAGAAATACCTACCATACCAGCTTCAGGCTGAGCACGCTCAATTAATTTCTGTTCCCGTTTAGAAAGTTGGGTACCAAAAATGGCATGCAGTTGTGGAAAAGAGAGGAGGTTGCCCTAATGATGTACTTGAATGAAACAAGAAAGGGCAGGCCCCCTTCTTGTTGAAAAAATAAAAAATAAAAAAGGATGTGCTCAAGGACACACCAAAGGGAAGAAACACAAGGAATGTCTTTGGGAGGAGTTTGTGTGCTGAGCTGGCTGCACGTGCCTTGATAACTTCCTGAAGATGGCACTTCTATTTCCTCTTGCAAAGTAGGATGTCCTTTAGTTTTCAAAATGGGGTTATCTTGACCATGTCAAGACTTAGAGAAACCTTGATATGCCTCCTCTGAAGGTACTTTCAGCTTGGAGTGCCTTTCCAGTTGGGTGTTATGGGGTGAATTATGTCCCCCTCAAAATTCACATGGTGAACTCCTAAGTCCCCAGGACTTCAGAACGTGACTGTATTTGGAGATAGGGCCTTTCAAGAAATGATTAAGTTAAAACGAAGCTGTTAGTGTGGGACTTCATCGAAGCTGACTGGTGTCCTTACATGGAAAGGAACTCTGGACCCAGAAAGACACCAGGGTTCTATGTGCACAGAGAGGAGACCAGGTGGGAGGCGGCCATTGGCAACCCAAGGACAGAGGCCTCAAATGAAGCCAAACCTGCTAACACCTTGATCTTGGACTTCTGGCCTCTAAAACTGTAAGACAATTCATGTCTGCTGGGTACGACACCCAGTCAGTGGTGTTTTATTACGGCAGCCCTGGTCAGCTAGTGCAACTGGTGTGGGAGTGGGGCGTGCTTTTGCGAAAAGGACAGCTTCTCAGAAGGTGTGTTCATCAGTGCATTGGGGAAGGAGGTCAGGGTTGAGGAAAGCAGCGGCCATACTGCTTTTTATTTGTGAGGGGAGGCGGAGGGGGGAGAGGTATTGCATAAACACCTCTCCTGCCTCCTCTGACTCACCCATCCATATTTATCAGTAGCAAACAGAACAGTTTTCTGACATCTTTCTATTGACTTTAGTGAATCGAGGATAATTTCTGAATCATCAACATTTTATAAAGACAAGTGCTTACACTACCTTCATAACTGCCAAATATCTGAGAAGCGATGCAGACCCACGCCAGGAAGGAATGTTGGGGTGGGGGAGGGCTGCACTTTGCTCTTGCCACTCATCAGCTCTGCTTGGCACCTAGGTCTCAGGCCCGGGACCACACGTCAGCCACCCGCCCAAAGGCACAGGCCATTCGTCTTTCTGAGATAATGTTCTTCCTTCTGTCTGCAGAGAGCTCCGGGCTCTCTCTGGCCAGGGAAAGTATGTTGACTGTTTCATCCACTGAAACATAAATCACTCTCCCTAGGCCTTTTTAACTTTTACTTACAAACTCTTTTAATGTGGAAATGTGAGGACCCCATGAAAATAATGGGTGGTGACAGGTTTAGGATTAAAATCTTCTCAGGTAGTTAGGATGGTAAGTTAGCTTATAAATTGCTTATCAAGAGCTGAGGCATGAACTATGAGCTTCATATGCTTCCTCCAAATGGACACCAACGAGGCAGCTGGGACATGTACATGCTAGTAATTCATCTTAATTATTTGTCAGCAAAGCTGTCGTAATAAGAGATGTCTTTCATCTTGATTAAAATGACCCCTGGTAATCTCTAAAGGGTCTTGTCTGAAAAGCACATTCGAATCTTCTAAGGTTTGGGATTTCATGTTCTTAGCGAGGAGGCCTGAATCGGAGAAATATACCAATGGATATAAAGATATATATAGCTTGTCTCCAATTATAGATGCAGCCATAGTTCTCTCAGATGACCTCATTGGATGCAGGGCCTAAAATCTGTGAGCTCCTAATTTCTCTCAAAACTACTTTTCTCAAGACTCAGTGGGCAGGGATGGTTGTTTACTTACAGGGAGCTGAGACTTGGAAGAAGAAGCTGCACCTAGCATGGCAACCTATCAAGAGGCATGCATTGTACAATATGGAAGTTCAATGTGTTGGCAAAGCAAACAGCAACTATCTCCAGCCATAAAGTAATAAACAGTTTTCTCAGGGGGCTAAAAAGAATGGATGTCTAGAAAGGGAAAGACTTTTGAATGGGAATCCGGGCAAGCACCAGACTGAACAATGGGTGGGGAGAGAGGGGGAGACCCACACTCTTTAAAACTTAGGAGTTTGATGAGCCTCTGTCCCTCCTGACAAGAACTCCTCAGTGCTTGGGGAATACACAGGAGCAACCTAGGAAGTCAGACTGTCAGAATCTTTTAAGCATTTATTCATTCAGCAAGCAGTTATTGAATGCCTGTTGTGTGCCAACACCATTCCAGGCCCTCGGGTACTTCTGTGAACAAAACCTACAAAACCCTATCTCCTCATGGAACTTACACATTCGAGGGGCTCACGTACTTCACACTCATTCATCAGAGGGGACCAAGGCTACGGATGTGGTTTGTTACTTGAGGCAAGAGCTACCTGGGAAAAGTAGCTTCAGGCAGCTGGGAAAATACTTGCC
>PVJI01020324.1:0-29242 GCA_004026765.1 Micronycteris hirsuta | reverse complement strand
TGTAGCTCAGTGGATTGAGTGTGGGCTGGGAACCAGAGGGTCCCGGTTCGATTCCCAGGTGGGGCACATGCTTGGGTTGCGGGCCAGGTCCCCAATGAGGACCATGTGAGAGGCAACCATACATTGCTCTTTCTCCCTCCCTTTTCCTCTCTCTGAAAATAAATAAATAAAATCTTTAAAAAAAAAAAAAAAGAAAGGGAGGGAAAAACCAAGGTGTGGTTGCCTCTTGTGCACCCCCTACTGGGGACCTGGCCCCTTATCCAAGGAATGTGCTCTGACTGGGAATCGAACCGGTGACCCTTTGGTTCTCAGGTGGGCACTCAATCCACTAAGCCACACCGGCCAGGGCTCATTCTTTGATCCTCCCTATGAGTGAGTGTAGTTGTTAGAACTATAAAAAAAAAAAAAAGGAAAAAAGCATTATTGGCTTTAAGTACCACCTTGCAACTCCTAAGGGTAGCCGCTTTGGGACAGTATGGTCCTTTGTAAGTCAGAAGTGGGGTGCACGTTGTAATTTGTCTAAACTGACAAAGAAGCCAATCTCTACAGCCCTAGAAACTCAGTTTTATGCATGTGAGGAACTCTCTGCTCTTCCACTTCCTTGGGTGGTGAGCATCTTCGGGCCTGGACTCAGCTCTGCCATTTGACTTTGGGTGAGCACGGTCAGTGCTCTGCAGCTGTGCGCACCCTCATCCCCGTCGCTGGGAGCTGCAGGCTCGGTAAGCACTTTCTCCCTTTCCGTGAACACAGCAAAAAGCATTTCATTTCATTTCTAGAATGTTCTCCCACACCACCTCTGGGAGAAGCTGATGGCATGAGTGAACCAAGGCATTAGCTGAATGAAAACTGAATTGGTTCAGGTAAGAAGGGCTGAAAATGACTTGATTTTTTAAAAAACTGTATATATCTTGAAAAAATCCTATATATGTTGAAAAATTATCTTCATAAAACTGTTTAGAACAAGAGATGATGAAAACTAAGAAGCAATGTGGACAAATTATGATGTAAGCATAGTAAAAGTTATTAAACTGTATATGTCATGATTATCACCATATAAAATTATATATTACATGGGAAATGGCTATAGAGGAACATGAAAAATTAGAAAATTTTCTTCAATGTATTTCAAAACATAAGAAAACTACTTGGCTGCTGAGATACTCGAACTCTGTAGAAAAGCATGGTGTTAAAAGCTTGAATCTGACCTTTATTTGGGACAGGAGTGAAGTCGCATTCTGCAGCCGCTCGGAGCAGAGACACCTTCGCTGTACCGTTCACACGACCGTCACGTTCAGCAGAGGGTCTCCTTGTTACTGTGAGGTCATTTAAGAAACCAATATTTGATCCAGAATCTTCAGTGAATACCAGACAGATTTTCCGTGAGCATCAGCTATAGTGGACCAATAATAACGAACATTTATGGCCTATAACTTGGGCCTGCACTTGGCACTAAGCTAAATAACTTGTTTGATCCCCCCACGACCTAATGAGGTATAAGAACTATTGCCACTCCTGCCCTACAAATGTGGAAACTGTGGCTCAGTACATGTTAACATATTGCCCACGTAATTAGTTGGTGTCAGAATTAAATTCAAATCCTGGGCAGACTGGCTCCAGGATCCATGCCCTAAACCAGGGGGTCAGTGAACTTTCACTGTAATAGATCTATACATTATTTTATTTGTTTGTTTATAATTTTTAATTGACTTCAGAGAGAAAGAGAGGAAATAGGGAGAGAGAGGGAGAGGGACAGAAACATCAATTTGTTGTTCCACTATTTATGTATTCATTGGTTAATTATTTTTATTTTTTTAAAGATTTTATTTACTTATTTTTAGAGAGAGGGCAAGGGAGGAAGAAATAGAGGGAGAGAAACCTCAATGTGAGAGAAATACATTGGCTGCATCTCGCATGCCCCCAACTGGGACTTGGTTTGCAACCTAGGCACATGCCCTGACTGGGAATTGAACCAATGACCCTTCAGTTTGCAGACTGGCCCTCAATCCACTGAGCCACACCAGCCAGGGCTTTTTTTTTAAACAATTTTATTTATTCAGGTTATTCTTATTTTTTAAAGATTTTATTTATTTATTTTTAGACAGAGGGGAATGGAGGGAGAAGGAGAGGGAGAGAAACATCATTGTGAGGTTGCCTCTAGTGCGCCCCTCACCGAGGACCTGGCCTGCAACCCAGGTGTGTATCCTGAATGGGAATCGAACCAGCGACCCCCCGGTTCGCAGGCCGGTGCTCAAACCACTGAGCCACACCAGCCAGGGCATATTATTCCTATTTTTTAATCATTATCCAAGGATATGTTTATTGATTTGAGAGAGAGAGAGAGAGAAGGAGAAACATTGATGTGAGAGAAAAACATTGATTGGTTGCCTTCCATATATGCCCTGACTGGGAATCAAATCCACAACCTTTTGGTGCATGGGACAATACTCCAACCAGCTGAGCCACCCGGTTAAGGCCGGTGGTTAATTCTTGTATGCGCCCTGTCTAGGGTTTGAACCTCGTTGTATTGGGCTCATGCTCTAAACAACCGAGCGACTCTGCCGGGGCCGTATATGTACTTTAGACTTAGCAGCCGTGTGGTCTCTGCTACACCCATTCAACTCTCAACTGCAGCAGGAAAGCCCCAGAGACAATATGTAAACAGATGAGTGTGCCTCTGTCCCAAGAAAACTTCATTTGTAGACATGAAATTTGACTTTCATGGGTCCTAGAATATTTTTCTTTTAATTTTTCAACTATTTAAAAATACGGAAAACATTCTTAACTTGGAAGCCGAACACAAACAGGTGGTGGGCAGGATTTGGCTAAAGGGCACTGTTTGCCAGCCCCTGCCCTCGACCCTGACTGCTACCTTGCCAGGGGCGTGCAGAGGCGGGGGGCTTCCAGGAGATGCAGCAAAGTGACAAGGGAGGCCCTGATGTGGCACTTTCCCGCCAAGTCCGTCGTGTAACGGTTTTGGAGAAGCTCCTGGCAGAAAGCCATTAGAAGAAAAGGACCCCAAGGACTGCAGGTTGCCTAGAAACTAGAGGATGGGGCACTCCTGAGAACAGTATCTGTTTGGGGAAATGTGTGCTGGCGTAGCCCCTCTGAACTCTGTTCTAAATGGTAGAAACTATAAATAAAAACCCTAACTAACCTCTGTAAGACAGCAGCACACAGCATCCGCGTTGGTGCCCATTGGACAGGCAGACTTCCAAAGAGGCAGGGCGGCATGCTCCTTGCACATTATTTACCAAGGGCACGGCGTGGAAACAACCTGAGTGCCGACCCATGGATGAGCAGCTACAGACTAGGTGAGAGAGAGGTATATATATAGAGAGAGAGATAAAATTTAGCCATGAAAAAGCAGGAAATCCTGCCATTTGCAACAACATGGATGGTCCTTGAGGGCATTATGTAGTGCCCTGAAGGTCTTATCAATATGCTTTATTTCACTTTTAAGTGAAATAAGACAGAGAGACAAATACCATGTGAGTTCACTTATATGTAAAATCTTAAAAATGCCAAATTCATAGAAGCAGAGGAGAATGGTGGTTGCCAGGGGCTGGGGGTGGGGTCAAGGGGAGGTGTTAGTCAAAGTGTATACAATTAAAGTAATTTCTATATGGTCTTCAGTCTCAAAGTATGAATTCATCCCAGGGTTGTTTTGGGTCATATTCAGGCAGTATTCCTGAACTCACTTCTTTTTAAGGTAGCAAGGTATGGTTAAATACTTTGCTGAGATTACCTGGCTCAGCTGGATTAGAAGGATGGAGGGTGGGGGTGGGGGTGGGTTCCTTACATGGTGTCTGAGTCATGTTCCTCTGGCATAATGTTCTTATTTAAACAAGCCCTTCCCTGCCATAAAATTATGCCTCAGGGTAATACAGACCAACTCATACCACAGAGCGAAAACAATTTTAAGAGAAGAAATAAACTCACTTATGTTCCTTCTGGACAGAAACTCCATTTGAAAATCATCTGACTACGAGGTCTGTCCAGGGGAGCTGTGGGCTTGGCCCACACTTACGTACCAAGTGAGTGGTGGCCCTCTGCGTTGATTTCTCCTGTGATTTGCCAAAAAGGCCTCTCTTTCTTGTTTTCTTGTTCGTAATTGTTGTTCTAATTCATTGTCTGGGTACAAATGTTAATTAAAGTTCTTCGAAATGAAGTAGTATTTGAAGACAGGAAGCTCCTGTTTCTAGAATGTGAACAACAGGAAAATTCAAAGAGCATATATTACTTAATATTCTGTAAGACATTTTAAGTAAATGTGTACTGATAAAATGCGTACATCTGCAGTGCATCCAGTTAAAAATAAAAGAAAAATAGAAATACGCACCATTAGGAATACAAAAGGATATAAAACTATGGTTGTAGAGAAGCAAATTGACCACGACTATGCTGTGTAGTCCTCACTTAATACACTGTAGGAGCCACAGTGGAAGCAGAATCCATTAGGAAAATGCAAATGGAGGTAGTTGAGCCAAAATAAAAAACCTATGCCAACTAAACAGCACCAAAAAAATGGAAAATATGGTCAAAATATTATATTAAAAAACCTGCCAGACTAGATGTAAAGGTCAATACATTTTATATCCACAGAATAGATCCATTGAATGGAATATAAACTATTCCATAGATGATGGAATGCTTTTTAATTTATTTTGTGAAAGAATGTAACCTTAGCAGAAATACCTATTAAAATAAACAAGAAAAATATAAGTACAAATTTGTATTTGTACAAATACAGTTTTGAATAGAGATGCAAAATAGAATATTAGTGAATTTTATCAAGAATAATACAGAAAGGATTAGTAGCCAAAATGGCTGAGTGAGTAAAAGTTGTGGTCACTTCCTCCCACAACCGACTACAGCTAGATGGGGAGGGCATTGGCGACGGTGGCAAAAGAAAAAAATTACAACGAAATTACAGAACAACCATCACTGAGAACCACTTGAACACTAGCGGGACAGAACTCCCATAGCCAAGGACATGAAGAAGAGGGCACATCGAGACTGTATGTCAACTACAATGAAAAACTAAAAATAAAGAAATAAAATTTTAAAAAAAGAACAATACAGAGTGACTAAATAAGTCTTATTTTAAGCCTCTACAAGGGCTTTTAGAATAATAGTAAATTTATCAACAGAAATTATCTGATCCAAAGTTCTTGGACAACTGAACAGTCATCCAGAGAGATCCATAAAAAGGGTTGGGTACAATCAATATTCATTCTTTTTTAAAGAGATTTTATTTATTTACCTTTAGAGAGAGGGGGAGGGAGGGAGAAAGAGAGAAAGAGAAATACCATACACCCCCGCTGGGGACCTGGCCCACAACACAGGCATGTGCCCTGACTGGGAATTGAACCGATGGCCCTTTGGTTCGCAGGCCAACACTCAACCCATTGAGCCTCACCAGCCAGAGCTCAATATTCATTCTTGATCCAGTCTCTTAGTAAATTAAGAGTGGGATATGAAGCCTCAACTTGATTGAAGAGGGTGTTTTGGAAACTAGCAGCCAGCATCACAGGTAAGTGTGAATTGTCCTGTATTCCCACTCACCAGAAATAAAAACAAACTCTTTAACACCACGGGGAGAGCAGTGTGTGGACATGACTTTTTCCACTGCGATGAAACACAGGACAGGAATTGGAGGAGACCAAACTGTCACTACCTGCTGATGATTTACCAGGCTAACAGAATCGACAATGAATGTTCTCAAATAAATCAAAATTTTATCACATATTTAAGGCTCAAAACTTCTTGTTTTCATGCACATGTGAGAGGATTCCATAGGCCACAAAAATATATCAGGGCCCTCACAGCAAATTTACTACTCTACCGTAATGCGTGATATTTCTGTTTCTGCAAAGCTTGGTTTTCCCTTTAAACTTACCCGTCTTTAAACACAGAAGAGAAGTTCGCTTCAAAATTATTTCATTTGCTAAGGAAAAGATTTTTTTAAAGATTTTATTTATTTTTATGTTTAGAGAGAGGGAGAGGAAAAAAAATCAATGTGAGAGAGAAGCATCAGTCAGTTGCTTCTCCCACGCACCCCAACCAGGGAACCTAACCCACAACCCAAGCACGTGCCCTGACCAACCAGCAACCTTTCGGTTTGCTGGATGGCACCCAACCCATTGAGCCACATGGGTCAGAGCTATGGAAAGTTTTAGCAGGTCAATGCAATTGCTCTGACTTTGTCAGCGGCGCGCTGTGCTCTGCTGGGTGAGGTGGGCCTGCAGTGAATCCTTCCCCGAAGGCTGGTGCCGCTGCTTCCCCTAAAAGGCAAGGATCCTCAGAGTTCACCTCCCAGCCCAGAGTGAGCTGACAGCCCTGCCCCTGTGGTCCATCTCTGTCAACACCATCCTTGTGTGCTGACCACAGAATCACGGTTGAAAGAGAGACTTGGGGTGTGGTCACACCTATACATCATTTTTCACAGAGCCCATGTTTAACTGGCTCCAAGTGGGCGTCTTTCCTTTTGAGACTGCATAAACTTGTAAACAACCTCCAAGCCCTGTGAGGCAAGGGAGCCCTGAGTCACTTTCCCCGTCAAACCCCTGCACTTGGTTCAAATGGAGGCTTCCCAGCTGGGCTGGAGAATGAATGGCCGTTGACTGCGAGGCCACAGCATAGGAAATACACACTGGTGAGAGCAACACCAATGAACAGTTGTAACTGCTGCTAGATTAACCTCGGACATAAGCGATTTAGGAATGAGTTCAGACCCGTGGGTAGTTTTCCTGTCGCTGTGCTCCACGTCTTTTCTTCAGACGTTCCTTCTAATAAATGCATGTCTCACGGTGTCCTGGAAAGGAGGGGTTGACTCTTTCTTAGGATTAAAGAACACAGATGTTGAATGTTCTTATTTCAATTCCCATAGCAGAAAATACAACCAAATTTAGAGAATAAATTAGAAAGAGGGCAAAACTTCAAAATATAGCTGACTCTTGAACGACACAGGGATTAGGTGTGCCAATCCCCTGTACAGTTGAAAGTCCGTATATGACTTCTGACTGCCCAGAAATTAAGTTGTCCCTCTGTGTGGGCATGGGATTGGTTCTAGGGCCCTGCGTGGATACCGAAATGCACAGATCCTCAAGTTCCCCCCATCAGATGCTGTAAAACAATGTATAACAGTTGATTCACTGCATCCATGTGAACTGTGGATTGAAATCAGTCACAACTATTTATTTAAAAAAATGTGTGTATGAGTAGGCAGTGTTACTGGAGGGTAAAGCGTAACTTCTAAAATTTAATTAAATCAGTGCATGTCAGTCTGTGTCTGCTTTATTTATTTACGCATTTTCCTCACCCAAGGACATGCTTTTTGATTTTAGAGAGAGGGGAAGGGAGGGAGGGATAGAGGGAGAGAAACATTGATGTGAGAGAGAGGTATCAATCAGTTGCCTCTTGTACATGCCCCAACTGGGGACTGAACCCACGACCTACGTGTGTGCCCTGATGGGGAATTCAGCCTGCCACCTTTTGGTTTAAGGGGCAGTGCTCCAACTGAGCCACACCAGCCAGCGCTGTGTCTGCATATTTTAATATAAGTAATTTACTATGCATGCTATGCTACTGCAAATAGCCTAGAAAACTATAAAGGAATCAGAAAATTAAAAGATCAAGGGAGAAATGTTGCTATTCCTGAAAAAGAAAGCTGAAAAGGAATCCTTAAAACAAAACAAAACACAAAATTCAGGGTCAACATTGCAGTAGATAAATGTGGTACTAGTGCCACCTGCTGTTGTAAACATAAATTGCAGCCATTCAATTGCTGATTTGTTCTGAATACTATTCCGATTCTTTTAAAACTTGCTCTCTCATGGCAGGAACATGTATTTTATACTGCTTTCATATTTCCACTCACCAAAATATTACTATAGAAAGTCCTCAAATAACATATTTTTGTTCAGCGTTGTTTCTTCATAAAGTTAATTAGAAAAAATCATTCTGGGCAAGGGCTACAGACTGTGTGAGATTGGCAGGTTCTCCCCACGTTTGCGTGGGGTCTTCTCCTGAGCTCCTGTTTCCTCCCACGTCCCAAAGGCGTCACAGGAGGTGAACCCACGGGTCTGAATGACCCCAGTCAGAGTGAGTGTGGGTGTGGCACCCTGTGATGGAAGGAAGTCCTCTTCAGGGTGGGGTCCCACCTTGACCCGAGCCGCTGGGAGAGACTCTGCCTACTCTTGACCCTGAACTGGAATCAGCAGGTTGAAAAATCATTATCCTACTTTTTTGTTTTGATCTTTATTAGATGTATGTATAACTCACATTTACTATTGGAAGTGTTTGGGCGTCTTTATTTAGAAGTTTGGTGATGTTTTGGTGGCCAGAAATATAATGTAGGAACTTAACTCTAGTTTCTGTCATTTAGTCTCTGGTAAAATTGGTTTAATTATGTGTCATTTTGCTTAAAGTTGAGGTTTCCAATACCTTATAAACAATGCTAAGTGAAAACTCACTGCATGTTCTGAGAAACACTGTGTCAGGAGCCTTAGGTTGGTCCTCTCACCTACACGTCATAGCAACTCTACCAGGCAGGTAGGGTTTTCATCCCCATTACACAGATGAAAGCCGCTGAAGAACTTACCCCAGGTCATGAAGACAGTGAGGGGCAGAGCCAGCTGGGCACGCCAGCTGTCGGACTAGAAGCCAACCTCAGGGCCACCATTCTGCCTGATTATGCTGTGTTGCTTGGTGGCGGGATCCTCTTGGGGGATCATTCAGAATAACTGTTTCCAACACTCCAGCTTCAGTTTGCCATTAAAAACAGAATTAGAGCAGAGAAGAGGGCCTGCAGGCTATCTTGGGTGGCCTTTCTGATTTTAATAATGCTTATCAAGTTTCAGGCATTTAGGTGCCTTTGTGCTAATTTGCATGTCTGACAGTCATAACTTGCACTGGAATATTTTCAGAGTACCTCAGCTTAGAAAGAGGAAAATGGGTCAGATTTTTCCTGAAAGGCATCTTCTAAGGATTCCAAAACCCCGTGTTTCTATCAGGGAGATGAGAAAGGCTAATTAGTCCTTGTTTTGTATAGATGGTTTATCAAACCTTTATTGGTTATCATACCCAGATGCTAAGAACTTTCAGCACTGTGTTCTGATGAATCCCAGGGTTTGTTGCTAAATGTAAAGGTATTTTGTGTCCAAGGTCTGAAAACACAAAACAGAGAGGGAATGAAGCAAACAGAAAGTATAGTGCTGGTGGGGTCCAGGATGGGAGAGGAGAAAGTGGTTGGTTGGAGAGGTGGGCAGGCTAGCAAGTCCCAGCGAAGGAGAGAAGCAAAATCTGGAACGTGCATCCGGCGGCCCACTCCTGGGAAAGCTGACTGCAGCCGGAGGTCCAATCCCAGCAGTACCCAGGAGCGGACTGGCAGCGGGATGACGGGGACTCCCCGACAGTGTGTCTGGCTCTCAGGATAACATCCTTGAAATTAAGAGTCAATTCCAGATAGGATGCGAGTCCGATCGATTCAATTGCATCAAGACCCGTCCAGCACCGCTGCTAAGAGCATGGCGCTTCAGCTCCTCCCCTCCCCCTAGCTTCTCCTCCACAGGTTTGGCAGTGGCAGCACTTAATTCAATCCAGCCGTAAACAGCTGAAAACCTCAATAGTGAGTTCTGAACGGATTAAGCATGTGCACCCAAGAGCTATGGCTTAGTTGCTTAGAGCTTAGATTGGCATCTCAAAGGTGGGCGACCAATTCCTGGGCCAGTGCCCTACTTCTTGCCTGGAGAATTCCGCTCGTGTGTGTGTGCGTGTGCATGTGCGCGAGCTTGTGTGTGGCAGCGATAACCAAGAGTTCTGAAACTAGGTACTTCAAATGGCAGCCTCCTTCAATTATTCCGGTAGGGCGAACTTCCTGTGTGCGCATGCGCGCGCGCTGCCATCCGCCTTCCAGTTTAAAGTAGAAGCCGAGCGGCGATCTCCAGTCTCCGCGGATGATGGGGCTCTTGAGTCAGACAGACCCGGGGCTCTTGAGTCAGACAGACCCGATAGGATGATCAGGAACATGATTAGCCTCCCGTGGCATTTTTACACATATTCCTTAGTAATTCCACACTACACATTATTATCTGAGCCTGTGAGGTCCTGAAACATAGACAGTGTCCAAACGTTGATGTGGCGGAGACCACGGGCTATTTAAACAGAGATGTCAGTGTGTTACAGAACAGACCCTTGGCGGGCGAGATACTATTACCGAATAGACCCTCCCTCTCCCAGGGTCCTTTTGTACTAGGTTCGCCTTACCCACTGCCAGGGAATTATGGCTCTCAATGTCAAAGTTTAGCGAAAAGGAAAGGAACTATTTATTCAAAAGTTACACAGACTTAGAGCAATGATTAATGTCTTTGTTAAAATCCCTAAGTCCCTTAAAACACCTACAAACACACATAGTCCTTCCTTCTCCTCTTTGCCCAGTCAGGGGTAGCGTACCTCAGGAAAAGAAATAGAAGTCTGTGGCTCAGGTAGCCCCCTGTTCTTCCCAGTAATCCGTGCTCCGCTGGCATGCCTCCTGCAGTTCCCAGCACCATCAGCTGTGTCACTGAGATCTCCAGTTCTTAATCCAAACCCACATGGCACCTTCTCATGGCCCACCAGCAAGAGTCCTTTTACCCCTTTCTGTCCCTGCAAGGTCTTGCATTGTCCCTGTCCCTAGTCTTGCATTGTCTCTCCTGCTACCTAAGCCACAGGGTAAAGGGAGCCCCAAAACTGCATGGTTCAAACCTGCATGGCTGCCGCTCCTGGGTTTCAATCCCTGCAAGAATCTTCCTCTGCAGCCCCATTTCTGACTCTGCCCACAGTCAGTTACAGCTGCCTGCACTCCTGTATTTTTCCAGCTTTTCTGGGCTGCCATAGTAAGTCTGGGCAGTCATGGCCCCATGGCGGGAGCCAACCATCTCCAAGCTCTCACGCAGGCGCTGTAACCAGGGGGAGCTGCCTCCCAGTTACCTCATGGGTGTAAGTCACTCCCATCTCCCTGGCTCAAAGCTTGGCAACAGCTACTTAACATATCTATGGAACCAGTCAAAATTTATAGATATGAAAAAACAAATTATAGATATGTTAAATGACCGTGCCAGAGGTTAGTTGCAAAACTGTTGCTATGCAAAATAACTCAATGGCCCTGCTCCATGTGTCCCATCCCCCAGTTCAGACTTGTGGGGTAAGGACATCTATATATTTTTTTAATATTTTCCTGGGCACCCTGAGTTCTGGACCCCATTACAAATCCCTCTTGGGGGCTGCCCTGGCTGTACCGCATTACAAGTGTGGAGGACTGGTTACCTAGAGGATGGAAGAGCCAGGCAGAGGACAGGGTCCTACTATAGGGAGCAGCAACAGCTGCTACCACCCTGTCCAAGGGACAGAGGAGGTGGTGGAACAGGTTTCCATTTATTTGCTGCCCTCCCCCGAATGGGTGCTACATCCTGCCTCACTGATGATGTGTGGCTTGTTTTGGGCAAATGTAAGCAGGTGCGACACACACTACTTCCAAGATGAATCATGTGATACGTGAGTAAGACAACTTGTGCATGAAGGCTTTCTGACAGGTAGGCCATGTGGTGAGGAGGAAGCACTGGGCTTGGAGTCAGGACACCTGTGTTCAATTCTTGGCTCTGCCACTTTGTACCTAATAGATTTGGGGCCGGTCACCAAACTTCACTTGCTGTCAGTTTCTTCGCTGGAAGGATGGGCTCAGTGATGGATTGACACTGATCTTTCAACACCCTTTCATCCTGCTACAGTATACCTTAGATCAGCCATACAAGGACACTTCTTTAAAGGAGAATGTCTTGGACAAAACGGGGTGTGGACAAAAAGGGGCTGCATACAAAACCTGACAAGCTCAGGGGAGGCTTGTTGTGGTGGCCTTGCAAACTCAGAGACCTAAAGTAACCACATAGGATTGTCTAAAATTAAAACTTTCTAACTAAAAGCATGTCATGGTGGACAGTCATGTCCTAGGCTAGACTCTTCCTGGACAAAGGCCAATCTTTACCTTAACTGAGCCTGTCTGTTGTCTTTTGTCAATTTCCTTTTTCTGGACCCCTCAAAGCACAGGCACCGCACCAGGGGGAGACCACAGCTCCTCTCATTGTTATTGTCATCATGTTAATTGTTGACTGTTCGCTATCCTGCCCCCCATGTAAGAGAAGTATGTGTCCATCATTTTACTCTATCCAATCCCAGAGGTTTCCCTCACCCCCTGCTCCTTGCTGCTCTGCTTTTTCCCTGCCTCCCTAATCTATCACCAAAAGATTTCATGTAACCCACTTATGCCTCCTCTTTTGATTGTAATGTATAGAATAAGGTGCAAAACTGCCAATTTCTGGTGCATTTTCTCAATCAATTGAGGTTTTGTTTCCCAGCAATTGTCGTCAGTTTGGCTCAGATAAATGCATAAAAATTCTTACAGGTCTGGACATTTCTTATGTTGACACCCGATCAAGGACTTTTCTTTCCTGCATTTGTCCCTTGACTAAACGTTGCCTTTGTCCTGGTACTTATTTACCAGGTGGGGTTTTTTAAATCCTAAAAATGAATGTTTTTTCCAGGAACCAAAGCAGTGCAAAGGCTGCTCATTCCAGCTTCCAATAGGACAGTTCCGTTGGCTGGAAAAGTGTGTTGGTTTTCCTAGTGACTTAGCAGGTGCAGGGAAAACATCAACACTTAAAGGTCTAGAATAAACGCAGATCTTTTCAAGGGATGTTAAGTGTTTTGAAGGAGAAATTTAACAAAGCAGCTATAATTTCCTTTGAGGTCCCAGTTCCCTGTTCAGCCTACACTTCAGAGCTCCCGACCGGGCTCAACACCTGCCTTGTCGTCACCTGCCCCTCACCTGCCCAGTGGTCACCTTCTTTCCTCTTGTTCATCCAGAGAAAGATCGTATTCTACTTGAATTACACTGACCAGATCTCCTGAACTGGGAGGTCCATGGACATCTGGTCGGTGTGATCCTGCACACAGTCATGCTAAAAGTGAGGAGGTGTGGGTCAACAGTGCCTTTTCAAATGCCAGGCATCGCAGGCTTTCTAGAACACTGTACACATGTAAGTTAGAGGTGTGCTTGGGACTCTTCCTGCCAGCACTTCTCCGAAACTGTGAAGTCCTGGCATTGGGAGGGGGTGGGGGGAAGTTAGGGGAGACCACCCACATTGTTCAGATACACCAAAGTTCTGGGTGTGACCTCTGGTAAGGGCACATACAAGAATCAACCAATGAATGCATAAATAAGTGGAACAACAAATCGATGTTTCTTTCTCTCTCTCTCATCTTCTTTCTCTCTAAAATCAGTAAATAAAAATTAAAAAAAACTAGTTACGCCCCATCTCTCCTGGGCACTGTCCTGTGATCTCTTACCAATTCTGTTGACTGGTGATCACGCTGATTTCTAAACAAATGGCCTTGACAGGGGCTGGTGGAGGCTTCCCTTCATTTCCCTCTAATAGGTTTTGTTTTCCCAGTGCACATAAAAGTTACGTTACACTATATTGTATTGTATTAAGTGTGCAATAGCATTATGTCTAAAAAAAATTAGTGTATATACCTTAATTAAAAATACTGTATTGCTAAAAATTGCTAACCATTCCCTGAGCCTTTAGCGAATTGTACTGGTTTTGCTGGTGGAGGGTCTTACCTTCAATTAGTAAAAGATGCAGTACGGCGACGCACAATGAGGCGAGCTACGCCCGCAGCGCTAACACCGCACCTGACACTGTTCGGGATGCTGCTCCGCACATGAGCTCCCTTGGGTTGTGCAGTAGCCCCGTGCGTTACACGGTGCTCGGTGGCAGCCAGCTTGGGCCGGGGACAGCTGGGATAACAAGCAACCCCACCCTCGACTACTTTCAACAACAAAGGGTCACTGCTCACATTTCAGCTTGGCTGTGGGCTGGCGGCGGCCCCGCAGCAAGTGCCCACTCTGGCTTGCAAGGTCCGGGAGCAGCGCCGTTTCGGTCTCACCCCAGGAGAGACGGCGGACCCCGCAGTGGTGCTTACCGCTCCAGCTCCGACTCGGGCCCGTCGTTTCCTCTCGCGGTCCTCCCCACGGCTCCGAAGCCAGGGCCCGCCGTGAAGTGCGGCGGCGAATGCAGACATGGAAACGGGAAGGGATCGTTGTTTCACAGGTGACGAACCTGAGAAACGGAGGGTAAGCACCTGGCCCGAGGTGACGCAGGGAGGCCGGGGCGGGACTCGGCCCCAGGGACCGCGCTCGCAGTAACAAGCGTCGTTTCTCGGTTCTAAGTCCTGGGCCCCCTTCAAAGTCCTTTAGAATCATTTCCACAGGTTTCCAGGGAGTATCTCACGGGCGCTCACAAACAAGTCCTCTCAAGCCTGGGCGCTAGGTGAGGTGTCTGCAGGGTGAGAAGCCACGCAAAGACTCCTCCAAGCTGTCACCTCCGCCCAATACCGAAGCGCCACCTCCAGACTCTCCTGCTCCTGCTGAGCGTGCTGAAGCTGCCGGGCCGTCAGCACCACGAGCCTGGGGACTTGCGGGAGGGCCACTGCTGCGGGCGCCGCTGTGATGCCGGGCCACCAACGTGTGTCCCTGGGTCTGGGTGGACACTCACATGTCTGACTCACCGCTGTCTGGTATCTCGCTGCTCTCAGGATCTCACGGTGATTTTTCTGAATCATTATTTTATTTTTTAATAGGTAAAATGTGCACTAGTTAAAAATAGCAGTGTAGAAAGCATGTCGTCTTACTTCTATTTTTGCTGCTACTTTCCCTAGTCCCTGCTTCTGAGAATAAAGACATATTCTTTTCTTGTGTATTTTTTACAGTTTCTGTATAACAACTAGCAATGGATTTTATCCCATTTCTTACACAAAAGGCAGCATACTATACTATTCTGCACTATGAAAGGTATAAGTGTGTCCCCCCAAAAAAGATATGTTGGAGCCCTAAACTTCAGTACCTGTGAATGGGATTTTATTTGGAAATAGGGTGCTTGAAAATGTGATCAAGATAAGATGAGGTCGTTAGGGTTCACCCTAATCCAATGTGACTGGTGACCTAAGAAGAAGAGGGAAATTTGGATGCAGACATATGGAGAGAAGGTCACATGATGACAGACTGAGTGATACATCTGCAAGCCAAGGAGTGCTGGCCACCAACAGGAGCCGGAAGAAGCAAGGCAGGACCCTCCCCTTGAGGCTTTGGAGGAAGCACAGCCCTGCTGACACCTGGATTTTGGACTTCTAGCCTCCAGAGCTGCAAGACAATACATTTCTAATGTTCTAAGCCACATAGTTTGTGGTACTTTGGTATGATAGCCCTAGTAAACTTAGTATATCAGAGGTTTTTCTGAAGCAGTACATGGAAAATTTCCTCTTGTAAAAAATGCCAAACAATATTTTGTTGGATTACCATAACTTAATTATCTTACTCTACTGATGGATACTTGAGTTAATTTCAGTCTTTTCTATTACAAACAATCTTGCAATGAATAATCTTGTGTATATGTCATTTCATCAGATGAAGTTTGAGGGAAGAAGCTGTATCCATAACATTAAAGTGCAGATGAAGCAGCAAATGCTGATGTAAAACCTGCAGCCAGTTCTCTGAATCTGTCTAAGATAATTAATGAGGGTGGCTACATTAAGCAACAGCTTTTCAATGTAGATGAAACAGCCTTCTGTTGGAAGAAGATGCCATCCAGGTTTTTCATAGCTAGAAAAGTTAGTGCCTGGCTTCAAACCTTCAAAGGACAGGCTGACTTTCTTGTTAGGGCCTAATGCAGCTGGTGACTTTAGGTTGAAACCAATGCTCATTTTCGATTTGAAAAAATTCTAGAGCCCTTAAAAATTATGCTAAATCTACTCTGCTTGTGCTCTATAAATGAAACAGCAAAGCCTGGATGACAGCGCATCTGTTAGAACATGATTTACTGACTATTTAAAACCCACTCCTGAGACCTACTGGTTAGAAAAAGAGAAGATTCCTTTTGAAATATTACAGCTCACTAACAATGCACCTGGTCACCCAAGAGCTCTGATGGGGATATACAATGAGATTAATGTTGTTTTCATGCCTTCTAGTACAACATCCATTTAAAAAAATACATTTTGTAAGGCTATAGCTGCCATAGATAGTGATTCCTGTGATGGATATGGGCAGAGTAAATTGAAACCTTCTGGAAAGAATTCATTATTCTAGATGCCATTAAGAACATTTGTGATTTGTGTAAGGGTCAAAATATCAACATTAACAGGAGTTTGGAAAAAGCTGCTTTGTGGATGACTTTGAGGGGTCAAGACTCCAGTGGAGAAAGTAACTGCAGATGTGTTGGAAATAGCAAGAGAACTATAATTAGAATTGAGCTTGAAGCTATGACTGAATTACTATAGTCTCATGATCAAACTTTAATGGTTGAGGTGTTGCTTCTTATAAATAAAGGAAGTGATTTCTTTTTTTAAAAAAGATTTTAGTCATATATTTTTAGAGGGAGGAGAAGGCAGGGAGAATGAGAGGGAGAGAAACATCAGTGTGAGAGGGAAACATCGATTGGTTGCCTCTTGTCTGCGCCCCAACGAGGGACTGAACCTGCAACCCAGGCTTGTGCCCTGATGGGGAATCAAACTGGCGACCTTTCACTTTGCAGAATGATGCCCAATCAACTGTACCACACCAGTCAGGCCAAACACTTGTGGTTTTCTTGAGATGGAATCTACTCCTGGTGAAGATGCTGTGAAGAGTTGAAATGACAACAAAGGATTTAGAATATTACAGAAACTTAGTTGATAAAGCAGTGGCAGGGTTTGAGAGGACTGATTCCAATATTCAAAGAAGTTCTATAGTAGGTAAACTGCTATCAAACAGCATCACAAGCTACAAAGACACTGTCAATCAATGCAATGAATTTCACTGTTGCCTCATTTTAAGAAATTGCCACAGCCAGCTAACCTTCAGCAGCCACCACCCTGATCAGTCAGCAGGCATCAGCATCGAGGCCAGATCCTCCACCAGCAATAAGACTACAACTCACTGAAGGCTCAGATAATGGTTGGCATTTTTCAGCAATCAATAAATTATTTTGAAATTAAAGTAAATACACTGATTTTTTTAGACATAATGCTGTTGCACACTTAATAGACTCTAGTATAGTGTAAACATAACTTTTATATAGACTGAAAAACCAAAAAATTCATGTGACTTGCTTTATTGCACTATTTGCTTTATTGCGGTGGTCTGGAGCCAAACACATGATATCTCTGAAGTATGCTTGTGGTCACTGGGCCTGAAACAAGGAAAGATATTCCCACATAGGGTGATAATCCCGTCAGAGGCTGCAGGGGCTCTTTAACTCTTGGTAGGAAGTGTTCCAGGCCCAAAGCCCATTCTTATGTGGCTGAGTAGGGCTTGAAAAGGCTGTAAACATGAGGCAGCCTTTCCCAACACCTAAAACAAAAAATCACATCATCTGTGTTCCTGTCTATCTGTGTAGCACAAGATGGTAGACGAGGACCAGGACAGTTGCCATAAAAACTCTTACTTGGAAAAGAAAGGCCTAGGAGACACACAGCAGACTATGGTCCATATCATGGATCAAACTATGCAGGATGAGCTGAGAAGGCTCGTTGCCCTTGCCATGGAGTGATCTATAGGCTGGACTCTGGTTCAACTCTCTGGGAAGAATTTTTGTCCATTGTTCTCACTAGTTTTCTAGTGAAGTGGACACTAGAGAGTTTGGCCCTGAAGTCTGTGTTTCTTCCACAACTGCTTCTTGCTGGAGCCGGACACACTTGAATCCCCCTCCCCACCAAGAGAGTCATCTGAGAGACTGAACGCACCACGGCATCCAAGTCAAAGCCCAGGACCTCTGGAGTCTTTTCCATGGTGTGTTATTTAGAGGCTTTATCATCTAGGCCGAGAAGCAGCACCCATTATTCCTCTCCCATCTTTTTGGCCAGGACATTTCATGTGGCCACAGCTGACCACAAGAGAATAGGAAATGTAGACTTCAGCTGAGTAGCTATGTTCTCAACTAAAACTCCGGCGTCCTATCATTGAAGAGGTAGGTGACAGGTATTCAGCCTGACCCTCACTCAGCCCTGGTGCCTTCTTCTATATCACGCTGGTCCACACGTGGGACTCAGCACGTCTCCACGACTCGCACAGACACAGAACACGTGTGCACCTGCACAGAGCTCTGCTGGTGGTAATAGAGCACTGGGCTGGGGAGGTGGGTGGCGTTTACGCAACATAAGATTAAAATTGTAACATCAGACCCTCCCATTCTTTAAAGACCCCAGTCCGTTTCACTACATTTCTCAACCTCCTGTCTGTTTTTCTCTTTATCGCGCTGGCTCTATGATGTGAAGTTACCACCCAGTCCTATGGCTGAGTGGTTTAGCTTTCTTTCTGTGTCCTTTACTACTACCAATGCCAAGACAATCTCACCTTCCATCCTGGTGATAATATTATGGGATTTTGCTAAAGGAAGGTAGTTCTCTTTTAAAAGGAATTCAAAGGTCAAATGTTAAAATTATGATTTTTGATTTTCATGAAGATGGCGCTCAAAGCGAAAAAGGAAGTCCCTGTTCCTCCCAAAGCTGAAGCCAAAGCAAAGGCTTTGAAGACAAAGCAAACAGTGCTGAAAGGTGTCCACAGCCACAAAAAAAAAATAAAATAAAATAAAGAAAGATCCACACGTCACTCACCTGCTGGAGGCCTAGAACTCTGCAGCTCCGAAGGCAGCCAAGTGTCCTGGGAAGAGCGCCCCCAGGACAAACAAGCTTGACCACTATGCCATCATCACGTTCCCTGAGTACAGAGTCAGCCATGAAGAAGACAGAAGACAACCATACACTTGTGTTCATTGCAGAGGTCAAGCCCAACAAGCACCAGATCAAACAGGCTGGGAAGAAGCTCTGTGGCATCAACGTGGCCAAGTCCACCCCGTGACCAGGCCTGATGCAGAGAAGGCCTGTGTTCGACAAGCCTCAGACTATGATGCATTGGACATTGCCAACAAAATTGGGATCATCTAAGCTGAGTCCAGCTGGCTAATGCTAAATATCAAAACTTTACACTAAAAAGAAAATTATGATTTTCTTTTACCCTGCTCAGAGTTGGTGTACAGTAGAGAAGGGACTGGAAAGAAAAGTATAAAATGTATGAAACATATGTAACTGCATAGTGAGATTATGAAAATTTTTCTCTTTTATAAATGTGTTATTATAGAAATATATTTCCTTTGTAATTGGAAAAATAGATTATACTAAAGAATCAACATTTTTTCCTGGAAATTGGTAAACACATTGCATAAATTATATGCAGCCCAGCTTCTTATCTGCATTTCTATTGTAAGAAAAGAAAAAAGATCAAATGATAACAACATGTTTATTGAATGCTTACTATGTTGTATGCAATTCACTACATACAGTGCATGAATTTGTTAATTAAATGCTTATAACAACCCTATAAAGTTAGTGCCTTTATTATTTCAATTTTATAGATTAGGGAACTAAAGCACAGAGAGGTTAGTTACTGGTGCAAGCTCACACAGCTAATAATAATAACCTGAACAAACATAGAGTGCTTACTGTATGCATCATTCTGTGCACTTTATATGTAATAATACTATTTAATTCTTAGCTGAATGTTGTGTGATAGATAAGATCGTGGTTCCTATTCATAGATAAGTAAACTGAGACCCTGAAAAGTTTAGTAACTTGCCAAAATTACAAAGTTAGTAAGTGGCTAGGCTGGGATTTGATCTGGATGGTAGGGATCCAGGTCTGTGCTCTTGAACATTAATATTTACTACCTGAGCTTGTGTTGTAAAGCTAACGAGTTTATTCTCAAAAGCACAGGGAGCCATGCAGAGACTGCCTTTGAGAATACCAGCCTCCGGGATGTACAGTGTGGGGAAGATGCTGTGACTGCTGGGTCCTTATGTGTGTCAGGGCCGTTGTACTGAGTTCCACTATGGAACCTACTCTGGTGCATCCATTCACAGCAGGACGGGAAGGCCCTAGGAGGTAAGGGTTTGGATTACAGCAACCTGAAAACACAGTGAGGCCCTTGCCTGGAAAATAAACATCAGAATGCTTACTCAAAAAGCAAAGCCTGGATTTGCTAGGCTCTCCCGAGACGCCATCATTAGTAAGGGCCTCACACCAGCTGGCTTCCTGTGCACAGCAAAGCCTAATAACGCTGACAGGCCGCATCGGCTTGCACTAATGGGCTCGTGTTTTATTTATTCAGGTGCTGAGTTGACATTTCCCAGCCTCGATAAATCCACGGATTTGGAAATAACTGGATCCTCTCTCTCTATGCTGTGATGTTATCTCCCCAAATGAAGGAAACAGGACTAGAAAAAGCATTAGGCAAAATTTAAAACACAAATCCTTGGTGTTTAACATGATATATTGCAAAGAAATTTCTGGCACTGAAAGCTCCTCTTTAAGCAACACTTCCACATAGCGCCAACTAAATAATGTAACGGCATTATTTATTATCTGGACCCTTCTTCCCTCCCCCCCCCTTCTTCCTTCCTATTTTCAACTTTATATTATTTAAAATAATGATGCAATGAATAACTTTGCATACACATCACTTCACACATGAATGTATATTTTAGGTTAAATTCCTAGAAGGGAGTCAAATGGTACGAGCACTGTGATTATGGTAAATATTGCCAAATTTCTCTTCCTTGAATATATTATTTTACACTTCCACTGACAGAGTATGTAGGTGCTTATTGACCCTGAACCCTCAATGACTTGGTTTATCAAACTTTTCAGATTTTGTCAACTTGATAGGTGAAAAATGGTCTGTTAGTGTGTTTTTAATTAGTTTCTCTTATTATGAATGAGATTGTTCATCTTTCACACATTTCAGAGCTATTTGTATAGCCTTTTCTGTTTAACATCAATTAATATTCTTTAAACTTTATTCCATTGAGTTAGTCGGCTTTTAAACTTATTTTTTATTGAATTTATTGGGGTAACACTGGTTAATACAATTATATAGGCTTGAGGTGTACAATTATACAGTATATTATCTGTATTGTGTGTTCACCACCCCAAGTCAAATCTCCTTCCATCACCGTTCATCCTCCCTGTACCCACTTCAATCTCCCCCACCCTCCTTTCCTCTGACAGCCACCCTGCTGCTGTCTGTGTCCATGAATCTCTCTATCCTTCCGTTTTCTCAATCCCTTCATCCTTCTCTCTCAGCCCCAACCCCGTCCTCTCCGACAGCTGTCAGTCTGTTCTCTGTATCCATGAGTCTGTTTCTGTTTTCTTTGTTAGTTTGTTGTGTTCATTAGAGTCCACATACGAGTGAGATCACATGGTATTTGTCTTCCACTAACTGATATATTTCATTTAGCATGATGTTCTCCAGGTCTATCCATGCTGTCTCAAAAAAATAAGATTTCCTCTTTTACGACTGAGTAGAATCCATTGTATAAATGTACCATGCTGTTTTATCTGCTCATCTACTGATGGGCACTTGGGCTGCTTCCACATCTTGGCTATTGTAAATAGTGCTGCAATGAACATAAGGGTGCATATGTTCTTTTGAATTAGTGTTTTGGGATTATTTTAATATATTCACAGAAGTAGAATTGCTGGGTCATAAGGCAGTTCCATTTTTAATTTCTGAGGAAATTCGGTACTGTTTTCCACAGTGGCCGCACCAGTTTGCATTCCTGCCAACAGTGCATGAGGGTTCCCTTTTCTCCACATCCTCGCCAGCACCTGTTGTTTGTTGATTTATTGATGATAGGCATTCTGACAAGTGTGAGGTGATATCTCATTATGGTTTTAATTTGCACTTCTCTGATGATTAGTGACATTGAGCATCCTTTCACATGTCTATTGGCCATCTGTATGTCCTTTTTGGAGAAGAGTGTTCAGGTCTTTGCCCATTTTTTAAATGGGATTGTTTGTATTTCTGGTGTTGAGTTTTATAAGTTGTTTAAAATAAATTTTGGATATTAAATCCAAAACACTGGCAAAAACGTTCCAGTTTGGTGTAGTCTCATTTGTTCATTTTTCCTTGTTTCCTTTGCCTGAGGTGATATGCTAGAAAAAATACTGCTACAAGAAATATCTGAGATTTTTCACACATTCCATGCAGCAACATCTTCACTGATATGCCCCCTAAAGCAAGGGACATAAAGAAAATAATAAACAAATGGGACCTCATCAAATTAAAAAGCTTCTGCATAGCTAAAGAAAACAGCATTAAAATGAAAAGAGAACCAACTATATGGGAAAACATATTTGCCAATGATACCTCAGACAAGGGTTTGGTCTCCAAAATATTTAAAGAACTCACACGACTCCACTCCAGGAGGACAAAAAACCCAATTGAAAAATGGGCAAAAGACTTGAACAGACACTTCTCCAAGGAGGACATACAGAGGACCCAGAGACATATGAAAAGATGTTCATCATCACTAGCCATCAGAGAGATGCAAATAAAAACCACAATGGTGAGAATAGCCATCATAAACAAATGAACAAACAAGTATTGGGGAGGCTGTGGAGAAAAGGGAACCCTAGTGCACTGTTGGTGGGAATGAAGACTGGTGCAGCCACTGTGGAAAACAGTGTGAATTTCCTCAGAAAACTGAAAATGGAACTGCCTTTTGACCCAGCAATTCCACTGCTGGGATAATACCCTAAGAGCCCTGAAACATCAATCCAAAAGAACCTATGCACCTCAATGTTCATAGAAGCACAATTTACAATAGCCAAGTACTGGAAGCAACGTAAGTGTCCGTTAGTAAATGAGTGGATCAAAAAACTATGGTACATTTACACAATGGAATACTACACAGCAGAGAGAAAGAAGGAGCTTATACCCTTTGCAACAGCATGGATGGAACTGGAGAGCATTATGCTAAGTGAAATAAGCCAGGTGGTGAGGGACAAATACTATATGATCTCACCTTTATCAGGAACCTAACCAACAAAAAAAATAAGCAAGCAAAATATGACCAGAGACATTGAAAGTAAGAACAATCTAACAATAGCCACAGGGGAAGGGGGAGGGGACATTAGGAGGATTTTCAGAAACTACTATAAAGGACACACAGACAAAACCAAGAGGGAGGTGGAAGCAAGGGAGGGAGGTGGGTTTGGCTGGGGAGGTGGGGGAGTGGTGGGGGTTAAACGGAGACAATTGTAATTGAACAACAATAAAATAATTAAAAAAAAAGAAATATCTGAGATTTTACTGTCTATGTTTTCTTCCAGGATTTTTATGGTTTTGAGTCAAATATTTAAGTCTTTAATCCATTTTGGGTTTATTATTGTGTATGGTGTAAAAAGGTATTCTAGTTTTATGGTTTTTCATGTATCTGTCCAATTTTCCCAACACCACTTATTGAATAGACTATCTTCACCCCATTGTATATCCTTGCTTTCTTTATTAAATATTAATTGACTATAAAGCTGTGGCTTTATTTTTGGCTCCCCATTATGTTCCATTGATCTATATGTCTGTTTTTATGCCAGTACCATGCTGTTTTGATTACTATGGACTTGAATTACATAGTTCGATATCAGGTAGAATAGTTTGAGATCAGGTAGCTTGATTCTTCCAACTTTGTTCTTTCTCAAGGTTGTTGTGACTATTCAGGGTCTTTTGTAGCTTCATATAAATATATGGAATATTTGTTCTAGTTCTGTGAAATACGCTATTGGTATCTCACAGGAATTGCATTGAATCTAGAGGTTGCATTGGGTCATATGGGCATTTTAATGATGTTCATTCTTCCTATCCAAGAACATGGCATAAGCTCCCACTTATTTCTATCTTCAATTTCTTTCTTTAGTGTCTTATAATTACCTGAATATAGGTCTTTTACATTCTTGATTAAATTTATTCCTAGGTATTTTTATTTTATTGAAAGAATTGTGAATGAGATTGTTTTCTTAGTTTCCCTTTCTAATAGGTCATTAGTGGTGTATAAAAATGCCACTGATTTCTGGATACTTATTTTGTATCCTACTACTTTACTGAATTCATTTATCAGCTCTAGCAGTTTTTTGGTAGAATCTTTAGGGTTCTTTATGTACAGTATCATGTCATATGCAAATAATGACTGTTTTACTTCTTCCTTTCTAATTTGAATGCTTTTTATTTCTTTTTGTCTGATATAGCAAGGGCTTCCAGTACTATGTTAAATAAGAGTGGTGAAAGCAGACATCCCTGTCTTGTTCCCAATCTTAAGGAAAACACTTTCAGTTTTTGTCCTTCAGTATGATGTTGGCTGTGGGTTTGTCATATACAGCCTTTATCACATTGAGGTGTGTTCCCTGTATCCCATGTTGCTGAGAGTTTTTATCAAAAATTGGTGCTGGATTTTATCGAATGCTTTTTTTTTCTGCATCTATTGATACAATCATGTGGTTTTTATCCTTCATTTTTTTTGTGTGTGGTATATCACATTTATTGGTTTGTGGATGGATATTATACCAACTGTGCATCCCCAAAATAAATCCCACTTGATCATGGTGCATGATCTTTTTGATGTATTGCTGAATCCGGTTTGCTAATATTATGTTGAAGGTTTTTGTTTCTATATTCATCAGAGATATTGGCCTGTAATTTGATTTCTTTGTAGTGTCTTCATCTGGTTTTGGAATTAGGATATTGATGGCCTCGTAAAGTGAGCTTGGGAGCTTTCCCTCCTCCTGAATTTTTTTGGAATAGTTTGAGAAGGAGAGGTGTTAGTTTTTCTTTGAATGTTTGGTAAAATTCACCAGGACTTTTGTTTGCTGCGAGTTTTTCATTAGAACTTAAATTTTACTAGTTGTAATCTGTTTATTTATATTCTCTGGTTCTTCCTGATTCAGTTTTAGAAGATTGCATGTTTTTTAGAATATATCCATTTCATCCAACTTGTTCAATTTGTTGACATGTAGTTGTTCATAATATTTTCTTACAATCTTTTTGTCTTTTTGGTGTCAGTTTTTACTCCTCGTCTTTCATTTCTGATTTTATTTATTTGGGTTTTCTCTTTCTTTTTTGATGAGCCTCGTTAAAGGTTTATCTTTTCAAAGAGCCAGCTCTTGGTTTCATTGATCTTTTGTATTTTTCTGACTCTGTTTTGTTTATTTCTACTCTGATATTTATTTTCTTACATATACTTACTTTGGTCTTTGTTGTTCTTAGTTTAGTGTCAACTTAAAATATTTGAGATTTTTCTTATTTCTTCAGATAGGTCTGTAATGTTATGAATGTGTCTCTTAGGAGTGCTTTTGTTGTGTTCCATAAATTTTGGATCGTTGTGTTCTGATTTTCATTTCTTTCAAGGCATATTTTGATTTCTTCATTAACCTAGTCATTGTTTAGTAACATGTTATGTAACTTCCATGACTTTGTGTGTTTTTCCACTTTTTTCTTGTAATTGATTTCTAGTTTCATACCATTATGGTCAAAAAAGATGCTTGATATAATTTCAGTCTTCTTAAGTTTACAGAGCCTTGTTTTGTGTCCTAACATGTGGTCTATTATAGAAAATGTTCCATGTGCCCTTGAAAAGAATGCATATTCTGCTGCTTTGGGATGAAATATCTGCTCTGAAGATATCAGTTAAATCCATCTAATCTAGTGTGTCAGTTAAGGCCATTGTTTCCATATTGCTTTTCTGTCTGGAAAATCTATCCATTGATGGGAATGGGTGTTAAAATGCCTTCCTATACCTGTGTTACTCTCAGTACCTCCCTTTATGTCCATCAAGATTCGCTTTACATGTTTAGGTGCTCCTATGCTGGGTGCATGAATATTTACAGGGTTATATCCTCCTGTTGAATTGCTCCCTTTATCATTATGTAGTGTCCTTCTTTGTCTCTTACTATAGCCTTTGTCTATTTTGTCAGATATAAGTATTGTTACCTCAACATTTTTTCATTTCCATTTGCATAAAATGTTTTTTTTTCATCCCTTTACTTTTAGTCTGTGTGTATCTTTCATTTTGAGGTAGGTTTCTTGTAGACAGCATATAGATATATTTAGGTCTTGTTTACTCATCTGTTTAGCTACCTTATGTCTTTTGAATAGAGAATTTAAGTCATTTAGATTTAAAGTGATTATTGATAGGCACCTATATATTGCTATTTTATTCTTTAAACTATGTTCCTGTGTCCTCCTCCTCCTTCTCCTCCCTTCTCCAGGTCCTTTAAAATTATATGTAGTACTGATTTGATGGTAACAAACTCCTTTATCTTCTTATCTGGGAGCTCTTTATTTCTCCTTCAATTTGAAGTGATAGCTTTGGTGGGTAAAGTAGTCTAGGTAGTAGGTCTTTGCTTCTTATCACTTTGAATATTTCATACCAATCTCTTCTGGCCTGAAATATTTCTGTTGAGAATTCAGCTTATGGGAGCTCCCTTGTTGGTACTGTTTTTCTCTTGCAACTTCTAAGATTCTCTTTTTATCTTTAAGTTTTGCCATTTTAATTGTGATGTATCTTGGTGTGGGCCTCTTTGTGTTCATCATGTTTGAGAGTCTCTGTGCCTTCTGGACTCGTGTGTCTTTTTCCTTCACCAGGTTAGAGAAGTTTTCAGTCATTATTTCTTCTAATAGGTTCTTGATCCCTTGCTCTCTCTTCTCCTTCTGGTACCCTTATGATGCAAATGTTATGCTTTATGTTGTCCCAAATGTCCATAAACTACTCTCATTAAAAAAAATTTTTTTTTCTGCCTTGGCCAGTGTGGCTCAGTGGAGTGATTGCTGGCCTGCAAACTGAAAAGTCACTGGTTCAATTGCCAGTTGGGGCACATTCTTGGGTTGCAGGCCAGGTCCCCAGTTAGGGGTGTGTGAGAGGCAGCCAATTGATGCTTCTTTCCCTCTCTTTCTCCCTCCCTTCCTCTCTCTCTAAAAATAAATAGATAAAATCTTTAAAATTCTCCTTTCTTTTTACTGCTTTGATTGAGTGTTTTTTCTACCTTATCTTTCAAGTTGCTGATTTGATTCTCTGCTTCATCCAACCTATTGTTTATTCTTTGTAGTATATATTTTTTTGAATGTTAAGATTTTAAGTTTATTTATTTTTTATTTTTATTTTTTTAAATGTTTGTTCGAGTACAGTTGTCTCCACCCCCCCACCACCATTCCTCCCCTGCCCCAGCCATCCCCACTCCCCACCACTTACCCTACCGCTCTTTGGTTTTGTCCATGTGTGCTTTGTACATATTCCTGAAAACCCTTGCTCTTTTCCTCCCCACTATACCCTCCCACCTCCCCTCTAGTTACTGTCAGTTTGTTCTTAATTTCAATGTCTCTGGTTATATTTTGCTTGCTTGCTTGTTTTGTTGACTAGGTTCCACTTATAGGTGAAATCATATGGTATTTGTCCCTCACCGCCTGGCTTATTTCACTTAGCATAGGGCTCTCCAGTTCCATCCATGTTGTCTCAAATGGTAGGAACTCTTTGTTTATTTCTGCTGCATAGTATTCCATTGTGTAAATGTACCATAGTTTTTTTAACAATTCATTTACTGATGGGCCCTTCACACTGGTAAGAATGACCATCATAAACAAATCAACAAAGAACAAGTGTTGGAGAGGATGTGGAGAAAGGGGAACTCTAGTACATTGTTGGTGGGAATGCAGACTGATGCAGCCACTGTGGAAAACAGTATGGAATTTCATCAGAAAACTGAAAATGGAACTGCCTTTTGACCCAGCAATTCCACTGTTGGGATTATACCCTCAGAACCCTGAAACTCCAATTCAAAAGATCCTATGCACCCCAATGTTCATATCAGCACAATTTACAATAGCCAAGTGCTGGAAGCAACCTAAAGACCAATCAGAAATGAAGAATATGATATCTTACATCAAGACATATTGCAAAGATTTGGACTGTTTCCAGAAACTTTTTGATCCTTGTTCATTTCTGATTGGTCCTCTTTTTTTTATGGTTTCCATGTCCTTTTTCATGTTGTTGTAGTTCTTACCAAGTTCCTTGAGCATACTTATAATCATTACTTTGAACTCTATATCTAATAAATTGCTTGCCTTCATTCATTTAGCTTTTTCTGGAGAGTTCTCCTGTTATTTCATTTGGGGGTCTGTTTCTTTGTCTCCCCATTTGTGTTATTTTTATATATTAGAGAAATTTTCTATGGCTTCCAGTCTTCATGGGGAGGCCATAGAGACTTGGGTTTATTTCTGGGCTCTCTATTCCATTCCATTGGTATATCTGTCTGTTTTTATGCTAGTTCTAGGCTGTTTTGATTACAGTGACCTTGTAATACAGTTTGATGTCAGGTATTATGATCCCTCCTACTTTGTCCTTGTTTCTCAAAATTGCTGCAGCTATTCGGGGTCATTTATGGTTCCATATAAATTTCTGAAATGTTTGTTCTATATCTGTGAAATATGTCATTGGTACTTTAATAGGAATTGCATTGAATCTATAAATCACTTTGGGTAGTGTGGACATTTTGATAATGTGAATTCTTCCAATCCATGAACATGGTACATGCTTCCATTTGTTTGTGTCTTCCTTAATTTCTTTCTTCAGTGTTGTGTAGTTTTCTCAGTACAGGTCTTTTACATCCTTGGTTAGGTTTATTCCTAGGTACTCTATTTTGTTGTTGTTGTTGTTGTTGCTATATCAGATGGGATTTTTTTCCTGATTTGTGTTTCTGATATTTCATTGTTGGTGTACAAAAATGCCTTTGATTTCTGAATATTGACTTTGTATCTTGTTTTTCCAAGTTTGTTTATTAGGTTGAGTAGTTTTTGTGTTGAGTGTATAGGATTTTCTATGTACACTATCATGTCATCTGTAAACAATGACTGTTTTACTTCCTCCTTTCCAATTTGGATGCCTTTTATTTCTTTTTCTTGTCTGATTGCTGTGGCTAGGACTTCCAATACTATGTTGAATAGGAATTGTGAAAGTGGGCATTCTTGTCTTGTTCCTGATCTTAGTGGGAAAGCTTTTAGTTTTTGCCCATTGAGTATGATGTTGGCTGTAGGTCTTTCATATATGGCCCTTATTATGTTGAGGAATGCTCCCTCTATTCCCACTTTGCTATGTGTTTTTATCATAAATGGGTGCTGTACCTTATCAAATGCTTTTTCCAAATCTATTGATATGATCATGTAATTTTTGTCTTTTGTTTATGTGATGTATTACGTTTATTGATTTGTGAATATTGTACCATCCTTGCATCCCTGGGATGAATCCCACTTTATCATGGTGTATGATCTTTTTAATGTGTTGCTGGATGAAGTTTG
>PVJI01020323.1:0-29231 GCA_004026765.1 Micronycteris hirsuta | reverse complement strand
TTTAATTTCTAAAAGGTGTCACCTTGCCACTGTACCAAAGATGGTATGATACAGTTCTGTCTAATTAGCAAATGAACGCTGTGAACAGGTTGCCCTGAACCTCTCTCTGCAAAACATTGTTTCACTTTACTACTGCAGCAGAGACTGCCTTACTCCCGATAATCTGTAACGACTCTGTGTCCTCTGTCTGGCCCTCACCCTCTCCCCTCTGCTGCTGCTACTGCTGCAGCAGCTGCTACAGTGAGGACCACCCCTCTACAACCACCAGACCCTGCAAAATGCCTCTTACTTCCACCTCCTCAACAGTGAGCTGACAATGTTATTTAAAAAACTTAAGAGACAGGACTAGGGTTGGAAGGTGGTTTAAGATCTCAGGGAAGCCAGCAGCTCCCTGTGGGGTAATCAATTTGCCAGCATTACAAAGAAAACCACACGTGAATATGGGTGATACACATTTAAAATCAGCAACTACTTGATCTCTTCCACTGGCTAAGGTCTAAGGCAGAGAGAAATGGTGTTGCTAAGTTACCAGGGAATTTTTTTAAAATCCCTTTATATGCACTTACTAGGCCATAATGTGAGTGACTTAAGAGTGAAGGAATAAGCAAAGGAGATTGACTTCATCCTGTGTAAGACAAGTAACAACAGCAACAAGTGGCCATGAAATCAGCCCAGGCGTCCACCATAAGACGACAGATAAGTTACGATATATTCATGCGATGGAATGCTGCTTAGCAGCACAAGGGAAACAGTGACCTATGCACGATGGATGAAGCTCAGAAACATCGGGATACATAAAAGCAGCCTCGGACGAAAAAGTACATACTATAATTCCATTTATGTGAAGTTTGAGAACAAGCCGAACCGATCTACGGTAGAAGAATGATTAGAACAGTCGTTGCCTTTGTGGAATGAGGAGAAGCACTGCCTGGGAAGGAGTGTGATGGAACTTCCTGGGGTGACAGTCAGGGGTAAGGGCCTCTATCTTCATGGGAGTTTTGATTACACAGGTACACGCATTTGTCAAAATTCATCAAATGTGCACTTAAGATGTGTGCATTTCAATGCATATAAATGTTACCTTCAAAGAAAAACTAAACTAATACTGACTTCTAATTAATGACATGCATGTTGAAGCATTTAGAAGGAAGTGTCTTCAAAATGCTCTGATCAAAAATGTATCAAATATAAGACTGATGGATGAACAGAGATGGGTAGATATTGATAAAACAAGCCCAGTAAAATATCAGTGGTAGAATGTAGGTGGGTAGGAATATAGACAATTACTATAAAATTTACATTCTTTAAAACTTTTTGTAATTGTTAGAAAAAATCACACAAAATTGTGTACATCCACGTACATAGCAGCATTACTCAAAATAGCCAAATATGAAAGCAACCCAGTGTCCACGATGACGTGGGATACACAAGATGCCACACACGCCCACAGAGGAGTGCTGTGCACTTTTAAGGGGAAGGAAACTCGGACACCGCGACAACGTGGATGAACCTCGAAGACAGCACGCTACGGGAGAGAAGCCCGGCACAGAAGGGCAAATACTGTGTGATTCCATCTCCGTGAGGCATCCAGGGCAGTCACCTTCACGGAGACAGAAAGCAGAGTGGGGGCTGCCGGGGGGGCGTGGAGGGGAAGACACGGGGAGTCGGTTTTTAGGAGACCAGTTTCGTCTGGACAAGGTGAGAAAGCTCTGGAGATAAACCTTGGTGATGTCTGCATAAGAACGTGCCACAGAACTATACAACTTAAAATGGTTAAAATGGTAAATTTTATGCGATACATATTTTACTACAATAAAAAATAAATTGCCAGAGCTCGTAAGAATTAAACTTTCACTATCTTCTAATTTTGTATTAAATAAGAGTTTCTGATGTAAAGTATTGCCATATGCTTGATTTTTAAATGGCGTTAATGCCAATGAATGTAATTTGACATTTCTCAATGAGTAGTATGAATGAACAAAGTTTTTTCAAATTAATATTTCAATCAACTATACAACCCAAATAATACATACTCAAATGTAAAAAGTTATTTAAGAGGATACATTTTTTCCTTCCTTTCTCAAATCTTAAATAAAAGCATAAATTTAGCCTCAGTACACTGACTCTGCCTCCTAAAACTGGTGCCTCTTTGTTAGGTTAATGCTAAAAGTGTTGCCAGATTTTCCAGCAGTTTCTCAAGACAAAAGCATGTAAACTGTTCTGACATGACCCACGGGTTTAAAACAAGGCGAGACGGGAAAGAAATGGAGTCAAGAGCAAGGTGGTCTCCTTCAATAAACACACGGAAAATGGTGTAGCAACTGTACCTGCAAACGGACAGAAAGGGAAGAACTTAGAAGTAGCCCAATGAAGGAGGAATTTGGGAGTGTGTTAGGTAGGAATCTGTGGAAAACCAATGAACTTGGTGAATACTTTGGGGGGGACCAATGAGAGCTAGCACCAGAATAATGTAATCTATTTTGTTCAAATATTATCACATTGCTACATTGATCCTAAAAATTTTTATATTAAAGATTTAAAATATTACTTCAATATTCATCAATAAGGACGTATTTAATGTCTATTGTATATGGCACTGACCTGAGAAATAATGTACATGACAGGAACTAGGCAGATATAATTTGTGTCTGACGACTGACAACAAATATTCTGCTCATGTCATAAACACTTTAACATTATTTAAATCATTCTTTAGCCTCAAAAGACATTTTTTTGAAAAACCGTAAATATTTGGCATGTATGGGGAGCTATATTAATATAGTTCAATGACAAAAATTGAATCACTGTTTAAAAAACTAATAGGCTCCTAGATCTTCTCTTTTACATTTATCTTCATATTGTCTATTTCAATTTCCAAATATTTCTGCAAATGGTTAAAAAATGTGAAATGTAGACAATATCCTAATTACTATCATCAGTAGGAAACGCCACGTAGTTTTCTCAAATTAGAAATACGTGCCCTATGCCTGGCTGGTGTAGCTCAGTGGATTGAGCGCGGGCTGGGAACCACAGGGTCCCGGTACGATTCCCAGTCAGGGCACATGCCTGGGTTGCAGGCCAGGTTTCTTGTGAGGGCCATGTGAGAGGCAACCATACATTGCTGTTTCTCTCCCTCTCTGTCTCCCTCTCTTCCCCTCTCTCTAAAAAATAATAATAAATAAATAAATAAATCTTAAAAAAAAAAAAGAAATACGTGCCCTACTCTGTTACTAGTAATTACAACTCGAATAAATACAAGATATGTATCAGGAATTACACTTATGCATAATAAAACAACTTCATTATGGAAGACTGGTATTTTATTTAAAAGGAACCTCACATATGTTTATGTGCTACAATGGCTACAGATCCAAATATATGCATTTCAGGAAATATGATAATTGTGTTTATTTCAAATATGCGGGAATGCAAATGTGGCATATTTTTTGACTTTAATTAAATTTCTTTATGTGCTCATAGCAAATTTTAGGTGCAATAAATGTGATTTTTAATCATGTAAGGCCAAGACTGAAATTGAGTTAAACCTGTTGGATAAAGCATTCACTCACTCGCTCATTCATTCATTCATATCCTCACCTGAGGACATGTTTACTGAGTTTAGAGAGAGGTGAAGGGAGGGAGGGAGAGAGAAACACTGATGTGAGAGAGAAACATCGATCAGTTGCCTCTCATACGAGCCTCCACCACAGACAGAACCCACAACCCAGGTGTGTGTCCTGACCAGGAATCGAACCCTCGACGCTCTGGTTTATAGGACATGCTCCAACCACTGAGCTACATCGGCCAGGGCTGCATAAACATTTTTAAATAAAGTCCTACACCATCCCAAATAATCTTAGGTAATCAGTAGTGAAATATCTCAAGTTCATATATCACATACACACAAAGAATTGGATGTCCTTTTGAAACTGTAATTGTTATCCAACTTACATAGAAATGTAATGTTTCTGATAAAGGGCTTAATAGTATTTAGCCAGCAACTTAACTTCGAGGTGATGTACTTTTAGTCTATCACTAAGGCTTACTAAGTTGTTGTTTTACTTGCTAGAGCTTTAAATACCATGGAGCAGTACCATTAATTTTATTTAGGATGTTAAGTTTAATTCTCACTTTAAGCTCTCATCTCCCTCATGTTCTCAAATTAATTCATACAAATCCCTGATTAATAATAAAAGGGCTTGCCATCAGTATTCAAAGCCCAGGCTGAGTTGTCATGGCTGAGGGGGCAGAAATCTGCTCGGAGCGATGAGAGAGCCCAGCTGAATTCCTGGCGGCTCAGTCTATGAATGTGTAAGCACTGGATCAAGCGCTCGGGCAGGCGGGGGCGGGGGCGGCTGCGGGTAACACACTGGGAGTCCTGCGAAGCTGCTACACCGCAGCAGCTCAGTGACAGGCACAACACATTTCACAAGTGTTCCTTTTATTTTTACACACACACAAATGTGTTACTAGTGTAAGCTGTCTGTGTTCTAGACATTTAGCTGTGCGTGTGTGGGGGCGGGGTGTACGGAAAACCTCTGTTCCTTCCTCCCAGTGTTACTGTAAACTAAAACTGCTCTAAAAACTTCAGTTAAAAAAAAAGAGGTAAGTGGCTTTTTCCTTCATCTCTTCACTACAGTCTCATTCTTCTTTCATATTATTCATTAAGAATGATCAAGATAGCTAAAATTTACTGAGTTCTTACTGTGTATGTATGTCAGGTACTGTTTAACTACTTTTTTTATATATATATTAACTCATTTAACCCTCAAAACAACCCTGACGCAGGTGCTATTATTATCCCCGTTGAACACATTAGGAAACGGACTCACAGAATAAACTTGAAAGGTCACATAGACAGGAACTAACATTGCAAAGACTTGACCCTTGACCCTGTGTAGTCCAGCTCACCAGCATTGTATTACACTGCTTAGACTGCTTCCAGTTATTCATGTTTTCAATCATTCATCATTTGTCAGTTTGGTTTTCTTTCTTTCTTTTTTTTGTTTTTTTGTTTTTGAGCATTTAGAATATGCCAAGAACTCTGATGGAAACATTTTCAACAAGGGATCTCAAAACATTTACCTTTTGTAGGCAGCTACTGGAGGAGATTCTCCATCAAAACAGGAAATACACAATAAGAGATGAAGACCTGGGATCCAGAAAACAGAAGAGCCCAGGAGAAAGGGGAAGAGAACGCCCAGGATGGTGGTGAAACGCGGTCCCAGGATGACATCTATGTGACAGGCCTGGACAGCAGCCAGTGCGGATTAGAGACGAAGAAGGACAGAGGGTTCCAGAAGGAATAGCACTAAATAAAGAATATACGGGTTTGATGACCTGATGTGTCTGACTGCACTGAGGAGACCTCTGCTGGGCACATTGAGGAAAAAATTAATGATAGAAACATAGAAGACTGAGAAAATATAAAAAGAAAAAAGAGAGACAATTATTAACCTTAAAAACACACATCTGTACCCTGGTATGCAGATTGTATTCGTCGTAACTATATAACTACTCATTCCCTTCCCACCCTTGCCTTGTTTCTCTATCGTGGAGCAGACTTCCCACCAAACTGCCTGGGGCCTGGCCTCATGCCTGGTTTTGGCCAAAGAAATCTGAGTAGATGCGGCACATGCCACATGCAAGCAAATAATGTATCTTTGGGATCTGGTCTGTGTGCCTTCGGCTGCCGCCCCAGGCTGTGTCTATCTATTGAGACTAGGTCTGAGAATCAGAGGACACAGGAAATGATGAAGAGCCGACCCCACACAAGGCCAGCAGAACCAGCAAGGCCTTTAGTAACCCAAAACCCTTTTCACATATGAGAAAAAAGATATGTTTTTGTTAGCTGCCGAAATTGCGGGTTGTTTTTCGCTATAGCAAAAGCTAATACAGCCCGGCTGGTGTAGCTCAGTGGATTGAGCGCGGGCTGGGAACCAGATGGTCCCGGTTCGATTCCCAGTCGGGGCACATGCCTGGGTTGCAGGCCAGGTCCCCAGTGAGGGCCATGTGAGAGGCAACCATACATTGCTATTTCTCCCTCTCTTTCTCCCTCCCTTCTCCTCTTTCTAAAAATAAATAAATAAAATCTTAAAAAAAAAAAAAAAGCTAATACACATAGTAAGTCCATAACTCAGCAATGAACAATATTTGCGAAGTCATAATAGGATAATTATATTACATGGTTAGTTAAATTGTAATGAATTATATCATAATGAACACTGATTCAACAGATTCAATAAAAAAACTGAAACTAAAAGCTGTGATATAACTACGTTGGCGGATGGGACGAGAGGGAGATGGGGGGAGGGGAAGATGAAAAAACAGCTAAATCCCAACATCACAGAAGAAAATCAGTAACGTCTAAAGTTGGAAAATCAAGAGATACAAGTACGTTATTAGGAATTATGTAGGTAAATTGCAAAAGAAACAACTAAAAGAATCAAATGTGAGAAGGATGCAGGGAGTACTTTTTTGTTCCAAGACATACAGCACTATTTGATTTTCTTTGAACTACCCACATGTACTGACTCTATAAAAATCTTAACTCATGAGCATAAAAATAAGAAGCGACAATAAAATCAAGGGAAGCAATCATGCCTGATTTACTAAAAGAAAAAAAAAAAGGATTCTGATCCTGAAAGGCAAGACCCCTCGTAGGAATCATGACCTGGTCTCATTACTTCATGATCTGGCATCTACTTCCTCCAGCCACATCCTCTGTGGCCACGTTTGTTTCACTACGTGGGGAAGAACAAACAGTGTTACTGGTCCCCTTTACTGGAGAAGTACAGCCTTACATTTTCCGTTCCAGATGTCACTGACAATACGTTACAGGACAGACGGTGCCTAAAAGCGTGATAATACAGGGTGGGGCAAAGGCAGGTTTACAGCTGCTCATATGAGAAATAACACAGTAACAAATAAGTAACAATAAAAGAAGAAACTCTGCTTCATGTACTCACACCTGCAAACCCACTGTATTAAGGGCTAACCTGTACAGAGAGCTCTCAATACGTAAGTTGATCATTTAACTACTCTACAAATTATCTATGATCATTCCGTGTCCTCTTCCTAACAACTGCCACTTTCTGGTTATTTCAATCAGCTTTCACTGCATTATCAAAGACTGAGAAAAATGATTAAAAGTGAATCAGTAAAGTTTGCTCCTTTTTAAACAACTATAATTTAGGGGCGAGTTAAGCTCAACATGTAAACAGTTTTATTCACAAAACAAACTTAAGAAGTGATACATTTTACAAAATATATTTAAATAATAAACCACATTTAAATGATTGGATTTACTAAAACTCTGACAGTTTTCTAGAAATCTATTTACTGAGCAAAGAACAATATGCCATTTAAGACATAATGATAGAGGATACTAAAGCTATTTCTGAATATTTTCATATTGCCTGTAGGTTTCACTTACGTTAACAGTCTCTCCCTTTATGATGAACTAGTACAAGTCACTTGAGTGCAAGTTTCACGTAGTAACTTTCACAACAAGGACAGAAAACCTCATTTAGATGGTCTCTCTGGACTATACCGTACTCTGAGCTGTAGTTCCTAGGCCTGCCATTTAGAAAACAGCATTGGGGCAGAACAAGAAAGCGTCAGAAAATAATGAGAGGAGACATTTCTCATACCTCTTCGTCTTTCATATTCACATCCACGTGTTTCGATGTGATGACTTTGGATACATGGTCGATGTTGTTTTCCCTGCAGTAATCAAATATGTTTTTGTCTTCTTCCCTAGTTAGAATAAAAATAAAAAGTGTGCGTCTTACTAGGTTATCCATAAAAGTTACATATTTTTAAACAACCTGTTTGCTGCTGACAAACATTAATGAAGTCTGTTCTTACAAAGAGTTTTACATGAACAATAATGGATTTTCCATAAGACAAAACACATCTAGCCCCTGAAAAGACTCAAGTTCTTAGCAACTGTAACTATGGGAAAGGCTTCATCGCTTTAACAAGTTACACGGGCCCACTAATATCGCATCTTAAGCAGATTATCTCGGTGCTTTCTCTCCTGCTACTGCACACACTGACAGACACATATTCCCCCGACTCGGAAATCTGCACCTGCAGCACGGCAGTGAGAAGCACTGTATTGTCTGTACTGACTACACAGAGGTGTCAAAAGATCAGAATACAGCTTTCTGCTTGTCATACAGGGTAACAGAATGATACGTTGACTGCTACCCAAGTTTAAAATATATATATACTAAGGTAATTTTCTTAAGGAAAAGATAATTAGAAAGTAATTTTCTTACAGGAAAGGTATGAGAGCATCAGAAAATTCAGAAGTCCTTCATGAAATAATAGAAACAAACCCTGGGAACAAAAACAGAGAAGTACACCATGTACCCAGCACCATTCTAAGCATATCAATGCACTACATTCATTTATTCTCATCTAAGAACTTCACAGACAAAGAACAGGTTCAGACAGATTACATGGCCTACCAAATGTCATCACGTTTACCAAAAGTAGAACAAGAGAGCTAGACCTCACTCAAATCAACTGATTTGGTATAAACCACATTTTTTCTATTATATCTAGCTGCATCTTGACTAGTCAATTCCAGTATATTCTAGAAACTAAAGCAGTTCTTAATGTGAGATCTATGAGTTCTCTAAAATAGGATAAGGAATCATCTGTGTAAATGCATGTGCAATTTTCTGAGTGTGCATGTCAGGGGGGGCTTCAGTGAGATTCTCAAAAGGATAAATAATTTGGAATACCAGCAATGAAACTGTTCCATATGTGGACTGCATTTTCTAGGATTAAAAGAACACAATTTGAGTCCCCAAAATTATAACTACTGTTTTACAACCTGAAGGCCTTAGCTTCCATTCATCAGAAATTAAAGCGCCTCGCCATAGGAGTCCTTCTACTTTAAAAGCCAATTTAAATGCCCTATATCCCATAAAAATTATTTTCAGTCTGAGGTAATTAACTTAAAACACACCACTTTGGCCTTAAATCATATACATTTCCCCTTATGCATTTGATGTATTTAATTGAGCACCGACTACATGCAAGGCACTGGGCGAGATTCTGTTGGTAACAAGCATATAGAAGAACTTGGCATTCAATGCATGCACAATATAATTGGGATGATACTATCAATGCACCATTAACACAAGGGGAGACTGGATCTTTAAAAAGGCCCAAAGGAGTACAGAGGAGAAACAGCCTGCTTCAAGCTGGAGAACATGAGATATGTGTCCAGAAAAAAAAAATATCACATTTTGAAGGTATATATAGTCTCTTGAAAATATCCATTTTGCAGAAGAGAAAAAAAATGTCTTTCCAGATTACTTACTCTGAAAGGAAACAGAGAGGTCAGATTTTTAAAATTAAGGTTGCAAACAGTATCACTTCAGCTATATTTCACTACTACACAAACCAGTTTCTATGAAAAGGTGCACCAGAATACCACCTTGGAACAACAGGGACCTATTTTCCTCCAATGCCGTAACAGAGAGCCCTCTAATTCATGAGGCAGCACCTTCCTCTGGGAGTGAGAGGACCGTGTCACTTGAAGTCACGATAGGAAACATGCTGCTCTGAATGTGAGCGTGGGGTGGGGGGGAGTGGTTGATGGTGGGGCCAGAGAGGAAGGTAAGGGGGGTCCTTGGGTATCAGTCACACACACCCAGTAAAAAGCAAGGGTTACTTGCAGATGAGAGGACCTTCGGAGAGGTCCCTCTCCCTGAACCCCAAAAAGTGCATGTATACCTACGCCATAAGTAGTGAAAGTAGATATAGCACAAGCATTTAGATTTTTATTTTGCTTAATATATTGTCAATGTTTCTTTTATACATCAAATACTTTGATTTGGTACATGATCTTCTGGAAGGCAGGGGACAGTTTTCATCTGAGTATCTGCTTCTCATCTGCAGTTTATCATTGTTAAATATGTCAGACACATAGAGGTATTTATAAAATATGTCAGGGTATACAATGTAAATTAAATATCAAAAAATTTGATAGAATCCCCACAAATGTGATACAAAGTTGAGAAACTAATACAAAAAAATTAAGTGGTTCGCTTGGGTTTATTGTTAGTTCCTACCCACACTCCAAGGCTATCCCTACTTGCCAGCAACCAAGCTGTCAATACAATGTCACCACCTAGTGGCCAAAATGGAGAAACATCTTTCCACATCTTTCTTGCCCCCTAACAAGATTATGTACAATATACAAATCAAATTCTCTTTTTTCCCTCTACATTTCCCTGTCAATACAGCCTCCCGGAGGCAATCTTCCCCTCTACATCCATGCTTAAACAAAACATGCGCAAGTGATTCCAACCACCGCCGAATACAATGCAGCCTGAAGAAATGTTAGGGCCCTCCCACATGCTCTCAGCTTATCTCCGTTCCTCTGACACCTCCCACCCATCACCTTTCTCCTCTCCTGAATGTGAGAGAGAAAATTATTGTCCCCACTCTTCATGGACGGGCACGGGTTATGTTTGTGATGCTGCCCTCAAGGATGTCCCACCCTATCCCGAGCAAAAGACAGAATGTCTCCCTTAGATTACTCCAAATTTCCCGAAATTGACAGAAAATATATTTATAAAGCTGCCACTGGCTTTTGTTGAAAGTCTTTTGAAATATAAAGGCACACCTTTATGGAAAAGAGGGATGGGTCTGAGTATGGTGTCTTTCACCAACCACAGACAGAACAGAACCTTGTCAGCTCCTGAATACGCCATCTGCACCACTTTCTACAAAGACTGCATTTCCCTATCAAGAGCATTTCAAATAGTCAGGTTTCATGGCAGGCCACCTAAAGTCCATTTAACTACTTCATGCATCTCATAGAATTAAAATATTTAATTTATGGGGATAGCTCAGATACCTAACTATTTATCAGGTACATTCAACAACTATTTCAATTCAATTCATCTATTTACTAAGCAAGTAGTAATCAGATATAAACACAGTATTCCAGTAAATTGGCAATGGAAAGTTCTTTCTTAAATAAAAACACAAAGGCGAGTAAGCCAATACCAACGCAAATACAAACAAATGCCCCTAATTCCTCAGACTAAGGGATGCATTCCTGTGGGCTCTGGAGGTGTACAAAGACCTTTAAAGGGCTATGTAAGTATGGAAAATGTTAACTGAATCAATTTCCAGCTCAGTTTCTATATAAACTGATCTACCTGAAAAGGCTTCCATGGTAAGTATTTCCTCACCATTCTCTTTTCAATATTCTCGCTGTTTAACTCCCCCGCCCCGGGCTTGGTGTGTAAAGGAAAGGCACACAGCTGTCTCTGTACTATGATCTACTTCTAGAAAGTATGGCCAAAGGCTTTATTAAGATTTAACAAATGACTATTAATTAAACCGGTTACTCTTTTGCATAAAAATACTGCTTAACTAATATACTAGAAAAGGTTTGGAGGAAATATGGACTTTAGTTTGTACTGCCTTAAGATATAAAATCTTCCATGGTACCAAATAAAGAGACAATTTAGGTGAAAATTTGGGGTTGGGAAGCCTTCTCCAACTAAGGTTAGAGGATGAAGAGGTGAAATAAACAAAACAAAAAACCGACTTGATGTTAAACTCTGTCTCATTCTAATAAAAACAATATCTGTTAAACTACTTAAAAAACTCTGTATCACTGACATGGTTTCAATAAAATTTTACCTATGTTTCATAATTATTTGACAAAATTTATCATGTATGTTGATCAACTGTATGGAAATAGTTATAACTCAAACGAGAAAAATTTAATGCTTAAAGCTTTTGAATAACAAAAAATCAAATTTTTTAAAAGTCCAACTTATATACATATCTGCGCTGCAGAAAATGACGGTGGCACAGTGAGACTGCACAAAAGATATTTACTCTGAAATAAAATTATGAGGGGGAAGTAGAATAAAAAATGATGTACAATTTCTAACTGTTAAACAACTTGTTCATGTATTTTTATGTCAAGATCAGAATTTTATTGAACTCAACTTTATTTCAAGACCGTTGAAGATTCATACGCAGTTGTACGAAATAACAGACCTTATATGCCATTTTCCCAGTTTATGTCAATGGCTGTATGTTCTTGTATTTTAAAAAATGGGTTCTCATTAGAGCATTTAGATTCCACTGGATATATCTAAAAGAATAATGTTTATTCTAAATGTTCATTATCTACAAAATGCCAGAAAGTACACCTTTGAAAATTATTTTGACTTTTAAATAATTTCTTAGATGTTATCTTAAAAATGTGAAAGGGAATATGTCTTCCAAAATTCTCTTAGGGACTACATCAGCAAGAAGGCTTGAGGACCCCCACTCTAACCCACTATTCTAGAAAGTAGGGGCTCAAAGCAAGGAGCAGGCTAATCAAGCAGGGGTGATCAAGGAAAGCCCTACAGAAGAGCTGACACCACAGTCTGGCTTTGAAGGATGGGCGGACAACCCAGCTGGGTAACTGAAGGCTCCCGAAGAAAAGAAAGAGAAGAAGTACCAGGAAAAAGAAGCGTTCAGGGGAGCGGCAGGCACTTGGCTGTGGTCGGTGCGAAGGTTCGAGGGCTAAGCTGGGCACAGATCACAAAGAAGTCGGCCCACTCACTGCCTGCAAGGTCAGGAACCAATGTAAGTTACGAGTCAGCTGGGGAACAAAACGGTATTCACCTTCCAAAGCCTGGAAGAAAGGGAAATAAAATTGCCCTCTCCCACTAAATAAGCTACTGATGAGGTGAAAAAGGAATGTCTCCCAGGCAGACTTGACGCAGACACTACCCTTAGCACAGCCTAAAAACCACAAACAACACAGAGAGAAAGCTAAGGGGAACACAAGTCAGTGAGGCCACTTTTGAGCACCGACCAAAAGCAACGGTCTGAGGAAGAAGGCATTCTCAGGTGTTTCTCAGCTGGGAGACGGCGTGTGCACCAGGCCTCCCCAGAACCTTGGCTAAAGCAACTCTTGAATGACTCACCTTCTCTCGCTCTCTTTGCATGGTCGCCAGTGGTCACCTGACTAGTAAGTAATTTGCCTTTCTGTGCCCCTCAATGCTCACACCGAGGGCACCCAGGGTCCCCAAGCACTTGGCTCACTGCACTGGCACAGCCCCTTCGGCAAACAAATAGGTCTTTTGTTCACACCTCGGTTTCAAATGAATATTATTATTGTTGCGGGGCCTCTGAGGGCCTGCTCACCCGTGTGTCCTCTTCCTAGGTCTCTGAGACCGAGGAGTGACCTTGATCTGTGGCACGTCCACCCAACAGCCACTCTGTGCAGTGCCTCAGGAGCGGCTCTCTCTAGGCACACTGCCCCAGGAAGCCCACTGGCCCCGCTGGGGAACGTCACGTCGCCGCAGGAATTTAAGTTTCTATGCTAATTTTTTTGTTGAACAGGTAAAGGATCTGAGAGGTAAAGGATTACTACTTTGTCCAGAAATAATGTTCGGAAATAATGATGTCATCTCACTGACTTCATTTGGCAACGATTTTTAACATTCCATTGTGTGAGCCAAATACAAGAGCCTGAAGTCTGATGTTGATTCTTTTTTATATAATCTTTATATACTGTAAATGTATACATAAATATATAATCTTTATTTTATATAATATTTGATATACTAAACCATCGATATTTTATAAGTTGGATAAAATGTCTATCTAGAAATTAAGATACTCTTTGCATTTAAAAAAAGCATGTTTTCATTTATGACTATAAACACCGTATACAGGCATATTTAATTTTACCAACGGCTGCACCTCCACCTGAAAGAATCTGTTCTTGCTCACGGGTTTTTAGTGAAGCTGGTGTGAGCTTCCCTGGGAGCAGCAAAATAGGCGAAGTCAACTCCTGACTTAGGGGTTCAATAGTAGTCACAGCCGTAACACTTAGCGCCTGAAAAGTGCCCACTCTTAATTAAGATCTAATCCAAATTGTAGATGTTCATTTCACTCTGTAAAACACTGTTTTCAAGTCTCAGTCTTACCAAAGACCATAAGTGAGAGTCTACACTATGATCCCCAGGTAAAGTCTTGCCAATAGTACCTTATCCCCTTTCTAAAATATCCTGAGCCTAAGTTCTGGAGGAGGAACACTTGGGCAGTAACTGCTCAGCAAGCCTAGCACTCAGATCCAGGCATTTAAGAAAGTGTCTTTTTTTGTCCTTTGTTGTGTTGTTCTTAAAATAATTCTTGAAATCCTAGATGACAAATAGACATTTAGAAATTGTTCTTAAGTTGACAGATTCCACTGATTCTAAAATACAATTTTTTCCACATTTTAACATCTCTGATAGGTCTTGTAATATGCAGCACCTTACCATTGATTAGTGGGATGTTTCCCTTCTGATGGTATTTAAACAGGGGTGCTCCCAAACCAATGGTGCTCAGTGGAGTAGTAGGTTAGGTTCAAAACAGACAGTGCCAAATGGACAAGTGAACAGAGACCAGAAGAATTTACATACAGAGGTGGGCAAAAGAAGGTTTACAGTGGTGAGCATGCAAAAAGTTTATGTTCTTGTAGTATTATTTATTATTGTATTATGTATTTGTATTATAACTGTAAACCTCCTTTTGCCCACCCCTGTATACTGAGTCACAATCCTCTCACTCAGAAACTACTAGATCTGTAATTGATTTCAGTCATGGGAAATAACCAGTTAGTTCTCCCCACCCAGGCCCCGCCTCCCCGCCGCGCCCCGCCCCCTGCCTCCTGCTGTGTGATAATGGCAACATCTTCTTTCACCAAGTAATAGTTATTTCCAGACTGTGATAAATAAGCAGTGTACCTAGTTTTAGGACTAGAAAATTCTAAAAGCCTCAAATAAAAAGTTTTATTTATTACCTTATTTATGTTGTTAATGTAATTAACATATATTTTTCTCACATTGTTTTTCAAGCAAGCACTGACCAAAAAAAATAATAAATCGATGTATACTTCTTGTACATAACTCATTATACTGGAAAAGTTATTTAGCCATGACTTATAAAGATACCAGTTACTGAAAATACATTTTTACCACTTAAAACATGTTTGACTCTAAAAGTTGGTTGAAAATTTCTGATACTTCCAATGCTTATAAGAAAAAACACAGTTCAATTCCGATCAATTCTTGCAAAACCAGTGGCCACATCAGAAAAATCTATCGAATCCCTTGACTAACAGGCTCTGGCAAAGCTGAGTTATATTCTCGACCATTAAGGTAAGTCTAAAATCAATAAAAACAATTAATCCAAAGAAAACATCATCATCAGTATATTGATAAATGAAAGGCTGCAGTCTCTAATTTTACCAGGAAAGCATATCTTTAAAAACACTAAGTGAAATGGGATTCAATTTAAAATATTTAAACTGAAGATATTTACTATTATTAATATAATAGAAACTGTCGAATTCAATTTCATCAGTTGGAGATTACAACGACCCCTCAGGCCCTGCAGGGGTGGAGAGTGTGGCAGCTGGGGGCAGAGTTACTCCCCACGTGACCTCGGGCCAGTGACCTCACCTCTCCGAGTCTCAGTTTCCTCAGCGGTAAGATACGAATATTAATAATACCTACATCTCATAAGATCGTTCTGAAGATTATATGAAATAATATGTAACAAGTGTAGTATAATTATTAGCATATAAGTGGCCCATAAATGTCGGCTGATGTCACTACCATAGGATTTTAGCATACATTGTAAGCTGGGGTCATTTCTCACGCATCCTTATATAGGGTCAGTCAATTCATCTAGCAAATGTTAATCTGACTTTCAAGGAAATAAAACTAAGCCAGTGCAGTCGAAGCAGAGCGAACAGAGAGTGGCGGTGTGGGGAGACTGGCATCAGATGGAGGTGGGGAGAGGCCCTGTAAGACACGTTGAAGGGTTTTTAAATTTTGTCCTAAGTGCTATGGGAAATCATTAAAAGGCTTTAAGTGGGAGGGTGATAGGATGAGATCTGAGTTATAAATCTGGGGAAGAGATGGCACAGGAAGGGGGAAATCCAGTCCCCAAACCGTCCTGCGTCCTGACCAAGAGATGATGACTGTTTAAGAGCAGCGATGACAATGCAAAGGGCACGAGAGCGGCAGGAACAAAACGTAGCCAGATGTGGATTATTCCGGAACTTGAAACAGAGTCCCTGATATGTCGGGGGATGCGAGCAGGACAGACACAGAGACCCGGGAATGACATACCCGTTAAGTTTATACACCTGTATGCATGTGCGCGCACACACACACACACACAACTTTGTAAACAAGTCTAAGAGCCTAGCATTTCACAGGTGCTACATACAGACAAGGACATAAGGAAGAGAAAGGAAATACAGAAGAAAGGGCAGACGGAAAAGAGAACGAAGTACAGAAAAGGGAGAAGGGGGAGAAACAGGGAAGGAGAGATGAAGACATGATGGGCGGGTTTCCGCTGACGAATGACCCTCCTGTTCAGAAAGGGCTGCCGACCCGCAGACAGGCTTGCCGACCCGCAGACAGGTGGGCTTGCCTGTCTGCGTGGTTGGCATCGTGGCACTGAGGACACGGGAGCCAAGCAGAGCGCGCAAGTAAAGGGCGACTGCGAGAGCCAACGGGCTCTTGCAACAGTTACTGTTTGTGTCAAGACCCACCGGTCTCCAGGGACCCATTTTCACATAATCTATAATTATCTCTTCGCTTTAATCGCCTTGTCATTTCTGAGGCTCTCCTGGGCACTGGAAGAGGAAAAGCTCATTAACTAAACCTTTTCTCCTCTCTCCAGCCACCCATGGCTTTTAATTGCTTGGTGTGTTATTATCTAGGAGTGCAACTGGGATCATTTTCATAAGAAAGGGAGGTAGAGAGGAGGAAGGGAGCCAGGAGTCCCTGAGGTATGCACCACAGACAAACCTTTGCTTTCTCAATTATTTATGCCAGCTGAGGTTTCACAGGCTGAATAAATCCATAACTCAAGTTCATTCCGAGCCGTCAGATTCTCAAGGGGGAGTTCCCACTTGCCTATCCACACTTGTGTAGTCCTCAAAGAATAACCAGAATGAAACAAGACATATGTCATCCAATTTATCACCTATCACCAAAGTGTTAACACAGTGTTGATCGTGGGCAATACAGTGAAATAGGGAAGGATTTCACTATTACCAGCCAAACACACGACAGGAAGCAGGATAATCTTCTCGGTGCTAAGGGCAGTGATGTTAATGAGACCCTGGTATTCCAGAAAGACTTAACTTATTGAAAGCATAAAAATCCAAATAGTCAATGTTTTAAAAACACATACTATTGAAGCATCAGAGTCTTATATGGATTCATTAAAAACAGGGGAAAAAAAAAAACCAACCCACAAAACAGATTGCTATCTAACAATGAAGCTCTGAATAAATAACTACATGGAATTTCATTCCATTTTATAAGCATTTATAGTAAAACATTATTTGTTATAGCTTTGTCTCCAAACATACCCTTTTCAGAAAAATTTTCGAGTACAATGTTTGTGCACTACTTTCATTCCAACTCATATTTTCATCAAAAAATACAAAATTAAAGCATAAAATAATCACATTCTAGTTTTTAACACTTATAGCCTCCATTTTATAATCAGAACTAGAGAGCAGCCAATGGAAAGATATTTCTAAAATATTTTCAAAATCCATTATTGTTTAAAAATTTTAACTCTGTAAGTCAATGCTGAAAGAATCTCTTTAAAATTCTACCGGCCTTTGTGTCTGACCACCGCAGTGACCTCTGGTATTTTCTGCCAAAACAGTTCATTTGTCTCACAGAACAACTAATCAATTCCAGAGCCCATCAATCATTTTAGCTGTATACTGCTCTGGTCTTGCTTAGAGAAGGTCCAGATGGCTGCCTGTGTAAGTGGGATTAATAAAATTCTGATAGATTGCATAGCATCAAGCCACAAAACATAAGAGGGAAGATCAAATCTTACTGCAGGGTGAGACAGATCTGCACATGCTTCATTTGCTGTATTTTTAATTCTTGCTCGAATTCCCAATTTATTTGCCAACTTCTAGATACAACCTACGTATGCAAGTCACCCAAAGTGTTTTCTTGTTAAGTCAGCATATGTAGTACAGAACCAACTGACTCTTGGCAAAGCCCAGGGCTTCCTAACCAGAGCTTTTTCTGCCAGTCTACAGTATGAATGAAACACAACTGATCTCAAGACTAGAGTAACTGTTGGTGAGTTACAGGATTTCTTACTCTCTTGCTTCTATAGTTTCAAATGCACACCCAGTAGCATTGGTTCTCCATCCCCTGTTTTCCAATTTCTTCTGCAAAAGCAAACAACCTGTTCCATATCCTATTATCAGACTGACATGTGATTTTAGTCCCCAACATAAGCCTGTGCCCTGGGTCTTGACTGTGGGGACTCTCAGTAGCAATACTATGAAAGTGAACAGTGACAGCAGTGACATCGTAACTTATTTTGTGCTGGATATTGTTCTAGGACACCTGTGTGCACGTGTTCCTATAATCCACATAAGCACCACAGGAGAAAGGTACTGTAGTTCATCCCCATTTTATAGATAAGTTACTTGTCCAAGGTCACAGAGCTAAGAAGTGGTGGAACCGACATTTGAATGCTGGCAGTTTGGCTCCATAATTGTTTGTACTTCATTAGCCTCACATTCTATCCCTTCCACTGTATTACAGAACGGTTAACTAGCTTCAGAAGGAGAAACTGGTGTCAGGGCTCTGGAATACTAACTCGGAGATCTGCATCTATGACTATACCGTCACTTTCTGTAACAGGGGGGAATACAGGTCAGAACCAAAGCAAGGAGGGAGCAAGCCCAGAATTGGCCCCAGTGGCCCATGGCTCAACAATTTTACAATAAAACTGAAGTGGGCCCTTAGCTCATCACCCACAGTGCACACCGGTCAGGAAGGCTGCCACGACAATGGGACCTAGGCCTTGTGACATTATGCTTTATTCAATCCTGGTTTTCCTGATCTTTAAAAATGTGAAAAAAATTAGAGGCTTATATATAAAGTATTCGAAACAGAATTCAAAGTAGATTTTTAATGTTCTTTTTAAAAACAATGGTTCTACAGAGGAAAACTTTTCCTTTCATTCAAGTTTACCATTTGATGTTTCTGAAACGCTAAAGCCCACTGTTACTTTCACCTCAGTTGAACAGAAAATTCTGCCAAGAAACTGCAGATAACTTCAGTTAAAGCAGAACTTTCTCTTGGAAAACTAAAATACCACCTACTGTATTTCACCAAAATACAAGCAATATTTGGTTACATAAAAGTCAACAAATAGCCCCTCTTCAATGTTGTAACTACATCCTTATACTTAAGAAGAAACAGGGCCCTGACTGGTGTGGCTCAGTGGATAGAGTGCCAACTTGCAAACTGAAAGCTTGCCAGTTCGATTCCCAGTCAGGACACATGCCTGGGCTGCAGGCCAGGTCCCCAGTGGGGGGCATGCAAGAGGCAACCAATAGAAGTATCTCTCACACACTTACGTTTTTCTCCCTCTCTTTCTCCCTCCCTTCCCCTCCGTCTAAAAATAAATAAAATCTTAAAAAAAAATATATATATATATATTTATGATGTTATTTTGTTACTGTTTCTTACGATCAAATTCTAAATACTGATTTAAAACTAAGAGTCACTTATTTACAAATTGAATGGAGGATAAGTGAGCGGGTAGGGGAACTCTTGCAATGTAGTTTAACTCTATCTCAGAATACTTCAATTATCCAGACTTCTACTCCCACGTCAACGGGGGTACATTTGATTTGCTTCCTGTTCTGTGGAGATACAGCAATCAGGTCACTGGACAGTCCAAAAGAAAGTGCATACAACATGCCATTTTGAAAAATACTAGAGTCTGGGAGCCCTTAAAGAAACTGGCACACAAAATAAGGATCATTATTACTTATAGATAAGTGATTGATATTATTAGTAAGTATGGCAGGGGAGAATAATGAGGGAAAATGGGGACAACTCTTCATTGATAGTAGTAAGAAAATATATGTATACTAAATAAAAAAAAATGCAGCATAGGGAATATAGTCAATAATATTAGAGTACCTATGTATGGAGCCAGGTGAGTTCTAGAGTTATTAGGGGGATCACTTTCTCAATTTATAAATGTCTAACCACTATGCTATACACCTGAAACTAATGTAAAATATTCAATGTCAACTGTCATTGAAAAATAGAATAGAAAAAAATTAACCCCCCTCCCCCAAAAGAAAGTTTGTATGGTGATTTTTAAAAAGCAAAGTGAAGAAACTATTTCAGTTTATTTTCCTAGGAAAGTAAAATAGCCTGCACATTTTCTGAAGTGCTTCGGGAAAGCGGTGAGGACGGGCACATCACCAGAAAACCAAGCCACCAGTCCTTGCCTTGTGACAAGGCCCCCAGGCTAGTGCAGTGCCAGCCGGTCAGTAAGCCAGACAACGCCTTCCTTCAGGAAGCGGTCACGGACACCTCCCACGCCCCGGGCACTTTCACTAGGTACCTGCTAACTTCTCAGCACTTCCTCAGATGGCGAGAATACAGAGATGGATAAAACGTGATCTTTGACCTCCAAATACTGAAAGTTTAGTAGAAGAAGTGTTTTTAAAAAAATTATAATTCAATGTGGTATACTATGATAAACGCTATATCAAAAGTGTGAACAAAGGACTATGGGAAAACAGAGAAGGAATGGCTAACCCTCTCCTATCATGTAGGAAAAAATGACTTGATTTGAACATTTACTAAACTTCGATTGGTGGGGTTAGGGTTCTAAAACACCATTGTTTTAGAAGACTTTAAAGATGAAAAATACAAATTAAGAACCCAAAACACCTTCTGAATACATAAGGGTGAAGGGGAAGGGCAAATGGATGAACCTCTGACAATGGTTTTAAGCTGCGCTTCCTCAGGACTGTGTGGGCTGCGTGGGGTTCTCAGGGACAGGGTAGCAAATGCGCTCCAGGCCGACAGCAGCCTTAGAGGGTGTCTTTATTCCCCTCAACTCTCCAAAAGCCTTTCCTTATCTCAGCCCAAATTAAACATTTAATCTAAGGAAACATGGTGTGCTTGCTATGCAATTAGATTCAACAGAGGACCCCTAGTATTAAGTGACTGGTCATTAACTGGAAACAGTGAGCATTTAAAGTTTTTGACTCATAGTGGTACCAAAACTTCCCTCCCAGAAGGCTACCTGGGAGCTCTCATCCCCACTTCCTTATGTGGTGCAGAATGTCAGCAAAATCTTCTGCAAGAGTGAAGCATAAATCTTTGGTACCACTTCCTCTTCACTCTATGAAGGTAGATTGTTTCCCTTCAATAAATTTAGCGAATCCCCATTTTCCACTTTAAAATTGGAGTTCATTTATTTCATAGTAATAAGTAAGAAAAGTAAAGTTCAGATAACTCAAAAAGGGTAAGAGCATCAGAGATTCCTATTTCACTTTTATTCACGAAGGGACAATCTTAGGTGTCACGTGACTTTAAAACAGGACAGAAGCCTTTTTGTGATTTATACAAACACAGTGGTGAAAGAAAAGAATTATCCAAAAATGTCACACATGACAAAATTTAAGGCCTTCATTAAATAATGCAAAATGACCTCTACAATTTTTAAGTTGTGGTAAAAAACACATACAATGGACCATGGTAACCATTTCTAAGTGTACAATTAAGGAGTGAGCAGTGCCAGGCACACGCACACCACTGTGCAACCACTCTCCAGACCCCTCCCGTTCTGTAGAACTGAACTCGGGGCCCACTCAACGACACCCCCCATTCACCGCCCCTTCCCCCAGCTCCAGACAGCCACTCTGCTACTTTCTGTTTCTGTCAACTCGACTGCTCTTGATACCTCATGTGAGGGGAATCATACAGTATTTATCTTTCTGTGACTGGCTCACTCTCACTTAGCATAATGTCCTGAAGGCTCATCCATGTCCTAGCTGTGTTTCAGAATGTCCGTCCTTTTTGAGGCTGATATTCCATTGCATTTACCATATTTTGTTTGTCCACCTGTCGCTGGACCCCTGGACGGCTCCTACCCCTTGGCTGTTAAGAACCGTGCTGCTACGAACATGGCTGCACAAACAGGTCGTTCAGATTCTGCTTCCGAGTCTGCGGAATGCAGAGCCAGAATCAGAACTGCTGGGTCCTGCAGTAATTCTCTGCTTAATTTTTTGAGGAACCTCCACAATACTTTTCTTCATGACTTTCTTCTCTGGTGACTGTAACCATTTGACACAAAGTGATTTTTCATTTGTGGCTCAAGTAAATAAGCTATAAAAATTAAAATCATTAAAAAACTGGTATTTTGAGGAAAACTGACACCAATAAAAATCCACAGCTTTAGATTGGCTGAGTCACAAAACCTTGTCCTATCAACTATTTGGTACTTGTTGATTAATCAGACACTTGTTGATTTTAAAGATTATACACCTTAAAAATTCTTTCCTGTCATTTACTATCCTGCTAGAGATACCACCAAATCAGTCTCGGGTTAAGAAAAAGTTCTCTACAAATGGAAGTTTTCGGGATTAAAAATATATAGATACATACACACAAACATATATATAAGTGATGCATATAGAGATAGAAAGATAGATACCCGTATTACCAATGACCAGAAGACAAAATTACCTGATGATTTCTTCATGATACAGAGAACTAACAACGGGTCCGCCAAAACCGGTACTTGCTTCTTTTCCTTTCTTCTCTGGTGACTGTGGGGGAAGGGTAGAAAAAAGACACATGCATTAAAGCAGTGTGTATTTATTTATTTATTTTTTACGATTTTATTTATTTATTTTTAGAGAGAAGGGAAGGGAGGGAGAAAGAGAAGGAGAGAAACAGCAGTGTATGGTTGCCTCTCACATGGCCCTCATTGGGGACCTGGCCCGCAACCCAGGCATGTGCCCCGACTGGGAATCGAACCGGGACCCTTTGGCTCCCAGCCCGCGCTCAATCAACTGAGCTACACCAGCCAGGGTTAAAGCAGTGTGTATTTAAAGCTACAAAATACTACCTGGCTAGGGAATACTAAAAGTTCGACTGTCCACCACTTCTCCAAGGCACCAGTCACAGCTTCAAGATGGTACCAGAAAGGCAAGGGGACTCTCAGGTCATCAAAGCAGCGGAATCAGTACCCACAGTGAACTAATCTCATTCCACAAGGTCATTCCACAACTGCCTCTGGAGTCACCTAAACGCCACTCCCCCAGCTGATTGTAAGAGCTTAGCTATGTTCACTGTAGAAAATATGGCTGGTCCACGAGGAACAATGAAAACAAAATATGAAATATAAAACCAAATATAAAAGATGATCAGGAAAATCATATCTACACTAACGAAATTAAAATTCCCCAAAAAGGACGAAACTATAGTAAAACTTCAAATTCAATCATATAGAAAATATTTTAGGTGGTGAGGAGGAAGAAGGTGGAAGGGAGAGAGGAAAGAGTACTGAAATAACGGGGAAAAAAAAAACCCAAAGTTACGGCAACACTTTCCAAAATCAAGTATTCAATGGGCCCTGCCCCTCAATATTCTCAAAAAGCACAAGATGAAGATTAAATTTAGAAAGAAGATTCTTCCAAAAGATGTAATGTGGAGGCAGTGCACTTGGATGTTAGTTACTCTCGTCTGAAAAGCTTAAACTGCAACCGCTGTGAAAGCCCACATGTCCTGCGATACTGACAGTCTCGAAGCCCTTGTTGAAAACCAACTGGCCTTAAAAGTGTGGGTTTGTTTTTAGACTCAGCTCTACTCTACTGGTCCATCCTCACGCCAGTACCACACCATTATAATTACAGTAGCTTTGTAGTAAGTTTTGAAATTGCAAGTGTGAATCCTCCAGTTTTGTTCTTTTTCAATGGTGTTTTGACTATTTGGGGCCCTCTGCAAATCTACCTGAATCTGAGAACTGGCTTTTTCATTCCTGCAGAAATGGCATTTAGAAACAGTTTTGAGAGAAACTGCATTGAATCTGTAGGTCACTTTAGGTCGTACCACCATCTTAACAATATAAAATCTGACTGTCTGAAATTGGGATGTCTTTCCACTTACTTAGGTCTTCCTTAATTTGTTTCAGCAATGGTTTAGTTTATAGTTTTCGGTATAAAATCTTTCATCTCCTTGGTTTACATTTCTAGGTATTTTATTCTTTTGGATGTTATTGTAAATGAAATTTTTTTTTAGTTTCCATTTTGGGGTGTTCATTGCAGGTAGAGAGAAACACAACTGATGTTTGCATGTTGCTCTCATATCTCGCAAATTTGCTGAATTTATTTATTAACTCAAGTAGTTTTTTCGATGATTTTTTTGGATTTTCTATATGTAGGATGATATTATCTGTCAACAGAGCTAGTTTGACTTCTTTCTTTCCAATATGGGTGCTATTTATTTCTTTTATTTGTCTAAGTGATCTGGCTAGAATTTACAAGTACACTGTTGAATAGCAGTGGTAAAATCGGGCATCCTTGTCTTATTCCTGATCTTAAGGGAAAAGCTTTTGGTCTCTCACCATTGAATGTAATGTCACTTGTGGCTTTCTTACAAATGACCATTATCATGGTAAGTAGATTTCATCTTCATTTTTGAGAGCTATCTTAAATGGTATAGAATTATGAGTTGATAGTTTGTTTTTTTCCTTTTGACATCACCCCTACTGACTTAAGGCTTCAGAAAAGTCGTCTGCTGTACTTTTACCTTTGTTCCTCTGTATCATTTTGGGAGGTGGGGGGATCTGGATGCTTTTAAGATTTTCACTGGTTTTCAACCAACTGATTATGATGTGTCTTGGTGCTTCTTCTGCTTGGGGTTCATTGAGCTTCTTGGATCTACGGGTTAATGGCAGTGATTATCAGCTAGGGAAGATTGTTGTCCCCTCTTTTCCCCCAAGGATATCTGGCAATGTCGGGTAATTTGTCGCAAATGGGCGGGCCGACCGGCACCTAGTAGGTAGAGACTGGAGCTACTGCCAAATGTCCTACAATGCACAGTTCAGCCTCCACAGCAAAGAATTATCCAGCCCCAAATGTCATCGATGAAACACTGATTTATAATTTTCATCAAATATTTAAAATCTGTTATCATTTATTAAATTTTTGTTTACTGTCTTCTCTCTTGCGCTTTTTCTCTTCTTTCTCGGACTCCAATATGCTTCATGGCTTGGTATTTTCCCACAGCTCACTGGGGCTCTGTTCATTTTTTGTTCAGTCTTTTTATGCTCTGTGCTTGATTTTTATTAGTTTCACATGCTACATATTTAAGTTCACTAATCTCTTCTAATGCAATGTCTAATCTGCTGTTAATCCTACCCAGTGTATTTTTTTGTATTAAATATTATTTTCTTCCTTTACAGAAGTTCCATTTGGGTCTTTCATTTCTCCATTATGTTCATGTTTTCCTCTACTTTCGTGAATATATAGAATATATTTATAATAGCTGTTTCTGTCTCTATTATTTCTGCTTTCAACTGACAGCTTTTTTTTTCTCTTGGTTATGGGTCATATTTTCCTGCTGTCCTTGAAAGCTTGAAAGACTTTTATTGTAAGCCAGACACTGTAAATTTTACACTCTAGTCTGCTGATTTTGTTGTTTTCCTCTAAATTATGTTAGACTTTGTTTTGGCATGAATTCTGTTATGTGGAATCAACTTGATCCTTGCAGGACTCACTGCAAAGCTCTGTTAAGGCAGAGGCAGAGCAGCCTTTAATGCACAGCTTCATTTAGCCTCTCTACTGAGGTGAAATCCTTTTGAGGCCGCTACCCAATGCCCCATGTGTTACGTTTTCTTTCCACTTGGACTAGTAGGAAATGAAATACTCTCTGTCCTGCGTCAGCTCCAAGGATTGTTGGGACTCCAGCTTTCTCATATTTCTTTTCCCAGCCTGTTAGTTTCCATTCACACACACGCTCAAAGATTAGAGCTCAGTCGCAGGGACCCCTCTGCAGATCTCTGGACCTCTCCCCCTCTACAGGAACATCCTCCCTGGTATTTGGCCCAGCATTTCTAGCTCAAATCGGTGACCCACCCAGGCTCTTCTGACCCCACCTCCCTTTGCGGCAGCCTGAAAATGGCTGCCAGGCAATAACTTGAGGCCACTGTGGCACTCCTTTGCTTCCTTTGTCTCCTAGTTTCCTGCTACTTTTAGTGCCATTTCTGAAAATTATTATTTCATCTATTGTGTCAAGTTTTCTTCCTGTTTGGGGCAAAAGGATCAATCTCATCCCTATTACTCCATGCCCAGGAGCAGAAGTCCCACAAACATTAATTTAAAAGCTAGCATAACATTCCGTGCAGCAATGCGCCATAATTTATTTAACCATTATCTGACAGTTGTCTATTTGGGTTATTTTCACTTTTCCTCTTACAAAGATCTGGTGAATATCTTTGTACATAAAGAATACAGTTGTAATTAAAATCCATAAGGAAAAACATGACTCTATAATTTGATTACAGTGTATTCTAAATATATTTCTTCTTCCTGAGATTAATTCCTCTTTCCAAGGCAACAGCACAAAGCATATTAGGGTGCTGCTGATGATTTTTTTTTCTGGGGGTTGAGGGGAAGGGAAGATTGTATCTTAAGCAGAAATTATATTTCAAAAAATATCTGCCATTATCAGATTGAATTCAGAATAAAGTTGCCAAAGACGCATTAGTTTTCATCTTCATCCACTTCATCTGTAAGAAGGGGTAAACTTTGGCTACTGCAGCCTCTGGATTTCCACTCCAATGAAATGTTTTTCATAAAGGCTTAAGAAGTTTATTTCATTTCTCTCTACTCAAAATCCATTAAGTTATTTTTATGTTGTGTCAGCAGTTACAGAAAGAGACTCCAGTTTGGCAGCTGATAGGATAAAATTTGCCAATTCTGACATTGCCTCAGACTGTATTTCTGAGACACCGCGATGCTCCTTCACTCAGAGGGGAAAGGATGCGTCTTCGGCTGGATCTTTGCCATTTGGATTCAGATTCCATAAGTTGCAGGGTCAAGATGTAAAACCTTGTGGAACTTTCTTTTCCAGCTGAAAAATAACTATTCCAAATGTCATCAAGCTAATATATGCAAGGCGGGGTTTCTTGCTTCCACGTGCTACCTTTTTGGTTTGTTTTATTGATTTTTTTTCTTAATTTGTTTATAGGTCTAGCTGTATAATGTTGAGTAATATCTCTGCTTCAAATTTCTCATTTGTAAAAACAGGAATAGTAGCTATCTCATATGAGTGCTTAAAATATTTTAAGTATATATACACGAAATAAAACAGTGCTCAGCACAAAGTAGATACTATATAAATGTTAGCTAAAGTAACGATTATATTAGCCCATTCTGAATTATAGTCACTTTGTATAAGGCTTCAATCACGATCCTTCCTGTTGCTCATCTTTACATATTAATATTCTTGAATTTTTAAGATAGAAATGTGGATCAGGATAGATTTTAGGGTCTATACCTCTCTTTTCTGTTGCTTTCATGATGTATTTAAAAATCTGGCCTCTGGGATACTTTCGAATTGCTTGGCTTCAGTTTTCACTCCTACTTTTACCTGGTTCTTATTTTTCCTCTTGTCTTTATTATCCTTTTACTGCTTGGTTTTGATTAAATTCCCAGGTCACTGTGTGAGGCTCTGGCTGGTTAATCTTGGAAGCTCTACAACTCAGGCAGATCTGGAGAACCTGACCATGAACCCCTTGTATTCAGATGTAAATTGAAGTGTGCAAAACCCCTCTAAACCTTACCTACTGGCAGCTTTAGGATTCTGCCATTCTCAGGTCAGACTCCCCACATGTTCTCTCCTATGGAAACACCAAAGCTACACAAATCTTGTAGCTTTCGATGGTTTGTCTCTGTTTTCTTTGGTCTAGTTTTGTTACAGATATTGCCTAAGAACTTTGGGTTACACCATCCTGGTTATTCTGTAAAGGAAGCATTTGGGAATAATCAAAAACTACGCTACAACCACTGCCATCTTCCCAGAATTCCAATAACCATGAATGATTTCTGATGAAATGCACGAATGGCAATGCCCAAATGAATGGATCAACATGGCTACACTACGTGCGTTTCCATTCCATACCCTTTTCCATTACATTTGCCTTCATTCAATACACAGCTGACCATCCAACACAGTTTGAGCTGCGCAGGTCCACTTACAGGCGGATTTATTTTCTCTTATGATTTTCTTAACATTTTCTTTTCTCTAGCTTCCTTTATTGCGAGAATACAGTACTGATACATATAACTACGTAATACAAGGAGGGACCCCAACAATCCCAGAATTATTTATAAAAAAATTGTGTATTTATTCTTACATGTTTAAACTTCAGTCACCTGCCAAGTACTCTCCATTTGATGCACTACACCTATTGAGACACTTTTTCCACTGCTCAAAACACTTTTTGAACCCATCAATTTTGATGCCTTTTAGTGCTTCTGCCATTTTTTGTTTCACCTCTTCCACATAGGCAAAACGTTTCCCTTTGAGGACTTTTTTCATCCAGGAAACAACAACAAAAAAATCACTCAGGCACAACTGGGTGATTAGGGAGGACAGGATATAGGGGTGATGCTGTTTTGTTTTTTGGTCAAAAACTGCTGACCACTCAGTGTGGTGTGGGCAGGTATGCTCATAAATCACCCATCACGAAACGGGCAAACGTGTTGAAAAAGTCTTCCAAAAAAAAAAATTCGCTGAAGCAAAATGCAGCCTCTCACACCACCACCAGCTGGTACACTGATACAGATGGGTTCCAAGAACAGTCACTTAGCAGAGGAAGCCTGTACTACAAGGAGTACACACCCCCCTAGAAGACAATTCCAGGGGTTTTGGGGGTCACCTCTTGCATGTGTTAATCAGCTGTTTATGTGATCAGAAAGCTTCCAGATAACAGTTGGCTATGAGAAATTAAGATTTTGGGGAGTCGTAAGTTATTCATGGATTTTCAACTATGCAAAGGGTCCAAACCCCTAACCCATGTGTTGTTCAACGGGTGACTAAAGCAAAATGCAAGCAATTAAATAGAATTTATCATATGAATTCCTATTTTCATTTTAAGTACTCAGGAGCACATTACTTAATGTCATAGCAAATTCACAAGTAAATCAATGTTATTCAGCTAAGTTTCTAGTGGCAAAGTCAGTTTCTGACCCCATCCTATATGTCACCTTTATCCATAGATGACTCAAGGTAAAAAAAAGCGTGTCAGTCAAGTTTCCTGATGGCAGGATCAATGAAAGATAGTGCACAGAGTAGACGGTACCATCA